>PVHY01000960.1:111626-183339 GCA_004024945.1 Uropsilus gracilis | reverse complement strand
AAGAATGGCCCACATCAAAAAAAAAAACAAAAAAAAAAAACAGGCAACAACAAGTGCTGGCGTGGATGTGGAGAGAAAGGAACACTCTTACACTGGTGGTGGGAACTTAAACTCGTCCAGCCACTATGGAAAGCAGTATGGAGAACCCTCAAACTAATGAAAATGGAATTACCATTTGACCCAGCAGTCGCACTTCTGGGAATCTACCCAAAGGAGACCTCAATGTGGGTACAAAAGGACACCTGTGCTCAGATGTTTATTGCAGCACTATTTATAATTGCAAGGCCATGGAAACAACCCATATGCCCCAGAACAGATGAGTGGATGGAAAATATATTTCTAATGATCACAGATTATTGGTTTTGCTTGCTTCAGTCAGATGTTTACATTCTTGAAACATTTTAGATCCTTACAATTCTGAGTTTTTAGACCATGAGGTTACTCTCCTTGCAAAATATTAGCATGTAGTTTTGTTTCCAAATACATTTTTACTTGAGATATTTTCCATTTCAATATGTCAATATTTAGCAGATCTCAAAACTGCCATATAAACTTCTATATAAAAATGAAAATTTGAAAAAACGACTGTTAACAAAGTCATAAAATTAATTACTAAATTCACCTTTATAGAAATTAATTTATCTTCTCACATCCTCATACTATTTGTCTTTAGTGCACACCCATTGTTGACCAAAGGAGTGTTTGGTAGTAAAGGGTATGTAGTTTATGATGCTTCTTTTTGACTCACACTTTGCTTCAATTGGACACAAGTGTATTTTGGGTGTTTTCTCTTAAAATAAAATGACCAGTTTCTGAGTAAAGCACTTTAATGAGAGTAGAACAGATTACTGTTACTAATAAATCAAACTGTAATCTAACATGTAAATATGTATGTATACAACTATTTATAAGTTTTGAAAAATGAAAATTTCCTAACACTGGAGTGTAAAATACATTCAGAAAATATTACAAACAGGTTATATAAGATACTGACATCTAATAATATTTATTTTGATATTATGACCTAAAAGAATAGAGAAAAAAAAGGAAATATGATAAATAATAAAATTCTCTAAGAATCTATGTATGAATTCATCTTAACTTTTTGTCATTATGAAACAGTTAGTGGTACTTAACTTGCTCTTAATTACTTTTGTCTTTTACAGGTATTTGAAAATAATTCCGTTTTTTCCTCTTTTTTTTTTTTTACTATTAGACACTATCATTCCATCTACTCTTAGGATCAAGCAAAATCTTTAAAAGCTTTGAAGCTATTTTGATGCTTTTCTGAGGTTTGCTTTTAAGCTAGTCTATTCTTCAGATTCCTGGAAATTTATCAGAATGTACTTACTGTATCACTTTCATTATTGTAGAGGATGTTTTCTGTTACTCATTTATCACTAGTGGGAAACTTTATATGATGCCTTTCTTAAATGTTGGAATTTTTTTCTTCCATTTAAAAAATCATTTTGCATTTTTTGAAGCTGATATTACAGAAAAATCTACTTGACATTTCAGTGTATTATCCATATAATAATCATCTAATAATTATTTTCACAATTTATTTCATTATTCTGTTTACTGCTTTTATTGAGGTTTATATCATTGTACTTTTTATTCACCAAATGTAAAATTTGCAAAGACCTCAATTTTTAAATTTTTCATATGGACCTGTTTTTGTTTTATGGCTATTACAGTTTATCTTTATGAGTAGTAATTGTGTTCTCTTATCTCAGATATTTTATTTTTAAAGAATTACTTTTAAATTAATGTTTATTTTTCATAATTTGGCTTCTCTCAGGTTATTTGGTAATAAAAGATCTCTTGATTTACAGCTATTATCTTTTACTATTTACATGAAAACTACTTGTTATTGTTAATCTGAAGATTGTAGGTTGCTATTAGCAACAGCACTTTTTAAAAACTTATTTAAATATTTAATATGTAACATACATATATTCAGTCCAGTCTAAATTCATTACATTAGAGAAAACTTCATTATATTACATTATAAAACTAAGTTCACTGCAGCGTTGAAATTTCTGTACTTTCCCTTAATGTTGGTGTAAACTTAAAACAACTCGGAAAATTAATTTTTAAAATGTTTTTAAGGTGTTAAGAACTTTGTCTGAAATAAAAGATAACAAGGTGCTTTAAGACCCTGAGATTTTATAAAAGAAACTACTCCTTAATTCCATACTTAATGAATTAAGAGGATTAACTATTCGGATGCCTTTCCAACCTCCAGAAAGGAAGAATACTCACTGGAGGAATTAATCTGGGCTAGAATACTGCCCTCCAGAGCATTGGCCATTTTATGAGAAAGACCATCTCTAACATTTGAGTGTCTTGAAGACTGTGCAGTTAGTTTAATAGATCTGAAGGAAGAAACTAGAAGTTGCAGTTTCACAGGTTTAAAAGAAAAATAAATAAATAGCAATGCCATAGAACATAGGTTTTCAGTCAGGAACATATTTTCTTCCCAGGGGACATTTGGTCATCCACTCAGATATTTTTTGATTATGTAACTAGAACAGTGAGGTAGGGGTTGCACTACTTGCTTGTAGAATTTAGAAGCCAGGAATGCTACCAAATATACTTCAATACATAGAACAGCCCCCTAAAACCCACCTCAGGAAGTTATTATCTGGTAAAACATGTTAATGATGCTTAAGTTGAAAACTTGCCATTAGAGGATGACAAATCATCCTGATAAATCAGAACAGGTAAACATGGTGTTATGGTGACCAAGTCAAAGGCTGAATGTTGCTTCAAGTTAGGACCTGGGTCAATTCACATTAACACAGGGAAAGTGGGAGAAAAAGTACAAGGCAGGTACGAAGGAAATTAGTAGTGTAAGGTAAAATTCTTTGACAAAACCAATAGGTCCATGAATCACTATAAAACTCTTGGTGCTAAACTTATCTGGAAACGGTGGAAAGAAAATGTGGTATAGTTGAGTATTTTCTTTCAGTTCTGCCTTCTCCAAATCAGTTTTTGTTTGTTTCTTTCTTTCCTGGAATCCTAATCTGGATCACCATTTTCTAATTTTGCCAATTGCAAATCATGAAGCATGTTAGCCTATGTATCTGATCAAAGAAAAAATGCAATTACTGCATTTCAACAAACACACAGAATCTGAGTGTTTATTCACAGTGGATTGAGGAGAAAATTTTATATACAAAATTATGTTTTTATATAATTCAAGAGATATGCATTATAGTGCCTATTCTTTATAGAATTCTATATATCCTTGTTATTTTGGGAAATATCTAGACAGACTATGAATTTATGAGTAGGGAAAATAAAATCAAGATGACATAAGACACAAGAATAAAAGCTATTGACTATTTTGATAACAGTGTAGTAAAGTGAATAATGGAGCAAAATAAGCAAGAAGAGAGACATTATATTTAAATTTCACCAAAACAGTATGTCTTATGATTTGATCCACAGTGTCTGATGATTACAACTAAGGAATGAGACTATTATTTTGAGAAAGTAGTATTTTCCAGCTCCTAAAATCACACCAACAGACTATTACACAAATATATAGAGTCATTTCTATGTTCATAACAATGATATCAATATTTCTGTTAGATACCTAAAAAAGCTACTGCATTATTTCCCACTCTTCTTGACAGCAGGGAGATTTGGCTTGCTACTTTCAACCATGAATCTTGAGTTATGAAAAACAGAATGATTTTGACCCTGAGATTTGTGGATATGACTCCATCCATATTTCTGGTACACTTATCCCTGATTGACAGTCAATTTTAATACCAATAGTTCATTAAAGAAAGAAGCACTTACGTAGTCGGGGTGTTGTTATGTACACTTCGGTGCACATAATCAAAAGCACTGTTCTCTCAGCTTTATTAACTTTTAATAGATTATTAAGGACCAAATGTTTCTCTCCAGTAAGAAAGCAACAGATTTAAGATAATTTTAAAATTAAGTGCAAAATGTGAAGATTGTAAAAAAATAAAAACTTTTTTAACAAGTTGGCATGACTTATGATTTACTGGAAAATGTTGGAAGTCATGAAATTTACTATTATATTAGATAGCTTTATTTATTTGTAAAACACAATGTGAAGTAATTTGCACCAGTTTGCCAACTTAGTGGGCCATACTGACCTTCTAAATGAAATAAGGTAATAATGATTTATATCACTTTACCCTGGAGGCTGGGAGGAGAAAACAGTGAAGGAATGACTGCTGCTCAAAACAATTTGCAAAATCTAACTTTTCACTAATTTAAACCTAAGACTGGAAGCAAAACCCACTTGACTGAAGCCAGATTTATTAAAGATAGACAAAGAGTACAAGTAATTAAAACCTATACCCAAAAACCAGTGAGAAAAATAAATTAACAACAAGGAGTATGGCCACAAATACTCACTAAAGTTAAATCTAAATAAAATATTCAAGCAGAAGTAAATTATAATGCAAAGGATGATGTTTGTGAAATATTAAGGGCATTAGTTTTATAGCCACTGAAGTTTAAAAGGAATCAGACTGAACTATACTGGTAACTTTCACTTTCAGCAAATTCAGAACCATAACTATATATTTAATATTATTTACCCAAACAACCTATACTTTAGTTATACCTGAGGACAAAAAAAGGTCTTTAAAATTAATATAATTTGTATTCTTCAATTCCATACTGTGGTTTTATTTTTGAAGATTATTCATGCTACGACTAATAAATAATATTCATTCACCAGCATATAAAAAAAATCGTTAAAGCCTATGAAATATCTGGGTTTTGATCTACTTGCAAGCTAAAATGTTACTTACCAAAATTTTATGACAGAAGACCACAGAACTATGACAAGGCATTTATTTCTTGTAGCACAGAAGACAGCAGGGTCTTACTATCTTTATTTGTCCCCCTTACCTCTCATGTAGCACATGCTGGTAATATTTGTTCAGTTGGGCGCTATACTTACTGAAGGTCTGCAGTAGACTTGAATTGGCTCATGAATCTCTAACACCATGATGAGTCACAGCACCAGTTTAATGATGACGATAAAACTAAAGATATTAATGATAAAAACCACACTGAGAACTTAGTGTGGGTGTGTAAATTTTTATCACAGATTATCACAGGAAATTTTAACAACCATACCAAGAGATAGGAAATACTGATATGTCTAAATGGATGAGGGATCCTAAGTAGAAGTAACTTAGGTCCACAGAAAAATGATTTAAGTAGCTTAGTCCCACAGTTCATATGCTAACGTCCTTAATTTATTATCATGGTGGGTATCTCAAAGACAACTAATCAAATTTCATTTCAAAGGCCTTACAATTGCTGAAAAATGTAATAATCTCTCTTTGGAACCACTTGAGATTGGAAAATATTGCTACCGTATTAAAAAAAAATACTAACAACTAGGTGCATAATAAATACAATGTATTGCAATGAACAATCTGTAACATTTGCAAGCCTCATACAGGACAGTGTTTCTCAAAGTACAACCCCCTTGTACCTGCAACCTCAGCATCATCAGGCAGCTTGTTAAAAATGCAAATTTCAGTTACCACCACCACCACAAATACAAACACTGGAGATATGTCTATGCAAACTGTAGGTGCTAAACTTAGTATTAATGAGAAGAAAAATATACATTATGAAAACAGGGATACTGAAACACATAACACTGTCACTCTTTGCTCTCATCCAACACTTTCACTTAAGGAATATTTGTTAAGTACACCTTTCCCTTAATATTAAAAGACATTTATTCTGGAGGATTTAAACAGCCCCAAAGAAAATCCCAATAGATATGAAATTTGAAATGGTCTATACGCTCTACATCACAGCGAGTTCTTCCAAGTGATAAATCCTGTAATACACCCATTCAAATTTTATTCCTTCACAACGTTATATGAAGCAGACTATAAGTGAAAAGTAATAATGAAAAGGGTCCGATAACAAAGATACACAAAGAATTCACACAGCTTAACAAAGACAAAGCAAAAAGACCAGTCAAAAAATAGGGGAGAGAACTAAAAAGACACTTCACAAAAGAGGAAATACAAAAGGCCAATAGGCATATGAAAAAAATGCTCAGTATCACTAATAATCAGGGAAATGCAAATCAAAATCACACTGAGATACCATCTTACACCAGCAAGAATGGCCCATAACAAACAAAAATGGACACTAGTGTTGGTGTGGATGTGGACAAAAAAGAACTCTCTTATACAGCTGGTGGGATTGCAAATTGGTCCAGCCACTATGGAAGGCCGTATGGAGGACCCCCAAGTTACTGAAAATGGAACTACATTCGACTCAGCAATACCAATACTGGGAGAATTTACTTAAAGAACACAAAAACACTAATTAAAAAAGAAACATGTACCCAGATGTTTATTGCAGCACTATTCACAATCAAGATATGGAAACAACCCAATGCCCCAAAACTGATGAGTGGATGAAAAAGAGGTGGTATATCTACACAATGAAATATTATTCATCAATCAAAGAAGACAATTATATCACAGCAACATGGTTGAAGCTAGAAATAATTATGTTAGCAGAAATAAGTCAGAAAGAACAAGAGAAATACTGATGGTCTCACTTATATAAGTGATACAGGGAAAACAAACAAACAGGCAAGAAAAATTTAAAACTGCCAACAGAATTGAAGCATAGAGCAAGAGAGAGGGAGGTAAGTAAAATTGGAGAGGGGGAGGGCACAAGAGATATAGATGGTTCAAGGATGACAATACAATGAAGTTATCTGTGTGTGTGTGTGTGCACGCGCGCACACACAATTAAAAAAAGGGGGAAGTAATAAAGGAATTTTTAGACTGGAAACTTTCAAAATGCACTTTTTCTCAAAAACCACTCTTGAAGATTTAATTCCAATAAAATGAGGGAGTAGGCCAAAAGAAGACCTGTTTATGAATGTACTTAACATAGTCTCATTTTCTGCAAGGGGAAACTTTAAAATTAATAAATTATTCATCTAAAATTAAAGATGGATGGAAATTTATCATCTAAAATTTAGGGAGTGTCAATAAAACTATACATATTGAAACCAATTTTTAACATTTTTATAATCACAGCTTTCAGAAAACAATACTAAACCATAAAATAATAACTTTGTCAACGAAAATCAACAATTGAAGGGGAGCCTTCTCCCTGGTGGTGCCAGCTAACAGTCCAGGCACAGCTGGTCTGGCCTTGCAAAGAAACTGAAAGTTGCTCCTGAGCAAGTGAGGAACTTAAAAAAAAGACAGACTACAAGGGATGGCGTTGCTAAAATTCCCATCTCTTGGAAGAAAGGGTTTGAATTTTAACAATCCTCCTTGTTTTCCCCAATAGATAGACAATATCATATATATATATTAATAGATATATTAACCAGACACCTCCCCAGATTGTCTTTGTCAAACAATCTTTCAAAATGTAAAATATTTTCCCTGTAGACTGTGTACAACAAGGCTTAGAAGAATTCAGACACCATTCCCACAGCAGTATGCAGGCAGTTCCCAGCCTTAAGTTCTCAATCTTGATCTTTAATAAACTTACTTTTGTGTGATTCAGGTTTTATAAGTTAACAAGCCATCACACTTAAAACACATTAACCAATTAGAAGATAAAATAGAAAAGAATTTCCACTTACAATAATATTTAAAATCAAGTCTAATAAGGAATAGGTAAACCTTAAGAATATAGTTTTAAATACTCTTAGAAGAGTCAAAAGATTTAACAAAAGGCATAATGGTATGATGATGGGTATAATAGCATAAAGATTAATTTTTCTGACGTTCACATGAAAAAAATTAAATAGCAAGAAGATCCAACAAGCCCCGCCAAGTAACAGTGAGAGTTGTTTAATCCCGTGAAATATTAAAGCATACTACAAAGGTATTATGTTTAAGACACATTGGTACTAGTGAAGGGGAAGCGAGGACAAAGACAGAAAGAGGATGGAAAAAAAATCTCTAGAATTAGAACCAAGTCTAAGTCAAAAGAAGTTGTGAAACACTTAAGAAAAATGAATATTTAGATAAATGGAATTACAGAAACTTAATTATTTGGGAACATGAGATAAAACTGGATCAATACTCAAATTGTAGCCTGTTCTTAATAGAAAATATGAAAAAATAGTATCACTAAAAATATCGATATATTACTTTAAAACCCAGAAGCACAGAAACCTTCCTAATTGTGAATCATAGTCCAGAACAATAAATCAGAAGATAGCTCAATAAAACTGAAAACGTCTATTTAAATAAAGACAATAATCAAATAGGCAAGCAACAAAGTATAAGAAAATCTCCCTTTTATATGTACAGACTCCTAAAAATTGAGAACAAACCTAAGAGGAAAACACGAATACACATGGCTCACAAAACAGGAAATGCAAGTAACCTTTTAGCAGATTAAAATATATTCACTCTCACTTAAGAGTAAATTAAAATAGATGCATTATTTGTACCTATCTGATGGGTAAACATCCAGGTTTCCCCCAATACATTCTTTTGGTAAGATGAGAAAATAGATTATATTCAAATACAACCTCTAAAGATTATAATTCCACCATATGAAAATAAATGTACCTTCAGGACTGTAACCTGAAAAATATACATTTAAAAATATAATACATACACATTTATAAAAGCAGGATATATAATATCAAAGATAATTTACTTTCACAAATGACCTACCTAAACATCTTTCTCTGCTACAAAATTACTCACACTGTCTGTTAAGTGGGGCAATGAACTTGAGAGCTAGAAAGGCTTGAAGTCCCATGTTTCTAAGTCCCAACCCCACGCCTGTCTACACCTATTTAAAACCATAGTTTTTTAGTGGTTTCTTTCCTAGACTTCCAGATAATTCGATTACACTTTATAGTCTCAGAAATGTGTAAAAGAAATGAAAACATGATGACCTGCTCTCCTCTTTCCACTCCTACATCTCACCTGCATTCCTCAGGCAGCATTCTTCTGCCTCTTCTAATGTGTCAGGAATATCCCTTACATTTTTTCCTCCTAAAATGATATTCAGTTGCTAATGTTGTAAATGGAATGACTGAAGCTTCCAGGTAGAGATGAGATAGAAAATGACATTTACTAGTTTGATGGTTTCAAAATTTTTACTTGCAGTGCCCCCAGTTTGAGAAACTCATTAACCAATTGGGGGGAACAAGCAGAAGAGTGTTACTTATATCTGGTGGTGGAAAGAGATGCTGGAAGGATAAAGAGAGAAGCAGGTTATGCCTGTTGCTTGCCTTTCCTGTTTCCCAGAATGAGTAATCAATCCTTGATTGCTATAGTAATGATCTGTTACTTACAACTCTTATAAAAGTTGCCATGGTAACTTTCACCCGAGGAATAAAAAAACTTTGTTTGCTATAAAAATGAAGGTTAGGGTTTGCAGTTTCATCAAATGATTTTTTTGTATTACTTGTAGCTTTGATCAGAATTGTGGGCTCATTTATAATGAAGGGATGTACTCCAATGCTCATTATCCTCATTATGTGAGCACATTTCCAGCCAAGTGAGGTTGGTACATTGAACTGTTAATATAGATTAATCAAAAACATATATCCTTGCACACTGTATTGAAATATCCTTTAAAAATTGCAGACAGGACTATAATACTGCCAGGTAAAGTGATAGACTTCTGGATATTAACAATGTGATTGATGATAAGTGCTCCACTGCCATTCTTGTGGCTTCTAGTGAAATGTACTATCACTTGCATCTAACTGCTGGAAGCATGAGGTCTGTCTTTTTGAGGCATTTTACTACACTCATATGTCCTAGTTTAAAAAAAAAATACTATCAATCACGAGTACCACTACTTTACGTATTATCTCCATATTTGAGATAGGAACACTAAGTCAGGGAGTGTGCTAAATTGCTAAGTGGCATTAAAGTATTCAAGGCCAAGTACTGAAGTTCAATCATTTCATTTACATACCTAAACATTTTTAAAACACCTTCATCAATAGCCAAGGATATAATGTACACCTTCACCTACATCAGTGCATCCGTGTTCATTACAAAGTCAGAGAAATCTAATGTGTTATTCCTTTTTAGATGACATCACTTCCACCTTGAGATACTAGTAATGATCATATTGAAGCTTATTTGCATCAACTAAGGTAGATGAGCTTACAAACAACAGATGAGACTCAGGTTACTTCAACCAAAGAACAATTTATTGAAGGGTTACTGGGGATACTTATGGAACTAAAGTAACAGTTAAAACAGCCCCGTCTTTCAAATAAGAGGAATGGAAGCTAGTTCAGGGGTGGAAGCTTGGGGACCCTTAGTTGCATCCATGAAAGTACCACTAACCCCCAATAACGCCATCTCTTCCCACTATCCATATAGATTAGTCCAACATAGACCAATGTTTACACCTAGCTCAGCCATGAAAACCAAACAGAGTGACTTCACCTGCTAGGCTGACAGACTTGCACATATATTTGGCTAGAAGGCAGTTTTGTACCAAATGGAGAAGGATGACACCAAACCAAGATGCAAGTGAAAGCAACTCTCATCCCTCCGGTGGCTTCTATGAACTTGTACACACACAGGTGCACATATACTTGATACTTCCGTATTCCTGTAAAGAGTGGAGCATGTAATAGATTCAAGATCATCAAATATATATGCAGGCAGGTGTCCCAAAAGCCATAGAGCTTCAGTAATTTCATAAGGACAAAAGCTGCAAATTATAAAGTACATCATTTAAGCTGAGCTATTCAAATGGCTCTTCTTCTAGTCTTATGAAATAGCAATGCCGCCTCTTTAATTTTCATTTTTCATTTCTATTCCTCCTATGAGATGTCAGAACAACAAAAAAAATCAAAATATATTTTTGAAAATGTGCAAAATTTGTTATATTTCACAAGAGTAGATGGCATCCAAAACTATCTTGTCAAAAATTGGTAGCTTTTACCCTTCTAAGGTTATTAAGCTTAAAACTGCTTGAACTGTGGTATCTGGAGCACGTATCTGCATGCATATCTGATTCTCGTGAAACTCAAGTGCATGTTTCATCCTTCCTACCATGACTGTCAAGACATGTGTGCGCACCTTGATGTCCACAAGACCAGACAAGAGAAGGGAGGGATGAGCGTCACTTTTGGTTTCATTGGAAAAGTACCTTTACCTCTCTGGACAAAAAAAAAAAAAAAACAAAAAAAACAAAACTGCTCTCCAATCAAATAACTGTAGGTATGTCTATTCGATGTGATGTAGAGAGAGGCTTAAGTTCATTTAAAGAAAAAGAATAATATGTAAAATGTTAGCAAAGAACAACGTGGAGAATGCGTCAGGTGAATGCAGGGAGAATGTGTAGAATTGGTATGATGTCAAAGTCTACAGTACTCACTCTTGCATCTGGATTGTATTCATACCGTATGGGGGAGAGTGAGAAAGTTGGAAGGAGTAAAAGTAAAACCTGGGTTGTAAAGTAAGAAAATGAACCAGATGTTCAGAAGTAGAACTTGAGGCAGAGGGTGGGTGGCAGAAACCAGACTATCCTTTAAACCCTCTTTCACCTCAGCAATCCCCTCTCCTACATTCCTGCCTCTTGTCATCAATCCTTTGATCTACAGCAGAGAGTTCTAGGCTGGGAAAATCTGCTTCCCACAGCACTACCATCCCTATAGCTATCTATGCTCTTCTCCACGAGGTGACCCTCTGGCAAACTCTTCCCATGGGCCTCCTCACCACTTTGTGGGAAATTTCTCTGCAGATCTGAGTACCACACTTTCCCAAGGCACTTGGGACCAATGGCAGAAGACCAGGCACAGCTGCTAGAGACCAGCATTACCTCAAGGCTGTGGAATTCACATGGTCCCTCCTCTCTCATCACAATGGGGAAGTGTGCTGAACACAGTCATTTCATGACCTAGGCCAAGGGGCCTGGGCAGCTCCAAGATAAACAAGAAAAAGATTCAATGAGCAAGGAGGCAGTTTTGTGTATTTCCATGACAGGTATTCAGCCTATGTGAGCATTCCCTGTAAATTTGGATTAAGGCCAGTATCCAGGTTCCATTTTGATGTTGGGAGCAGGAAAGTAGAGTCTTGCAAAAGTAGAGTCCCAAGTCCAGAAAAGACAAACTCTCATTTACTGGTGTGGATGTGACTTGTTTTTGCAGCTTTGCATTGGTTACATCCTCTATGGTCTCTTAGAACAAGACACTGGATACTGAAAAACAGTAAGATGTGAAAATGTGAACTTTTACAAGAAGATATTTGGAGTCTCCAAAAGGGTAGATGTTAAAAGTTAGCAGAAATGGTCGGAGGCAGTAGCAGAAGCTCTTCCTTCCTCTCCTTCCCAAACTACACTTGGCACTCATGAGGAAGGAAGCACATGGGAATATTTTTCAAAGGGGAAGAGAAAGAATCCCCCATGGGTTCTTTCAAGGGGTAGCAGCCCCTTGGCAATCTCTGAGCTAGGAAAAGCACAGCATTGAGTTTTAGATGCCTATCACCCCTAGTGTTGGGGTAGAACCAAGACTGATCAGCACACTGGTGAACACACCCCACGGGGAAAGATGGGCTGATCCTGCCTGACCTGCCTTGTGCCTCGTGGAAGGCAGGCACAACCGAAAAGGGCTAGACTCCCGTGACCTGCAATTTATACCTAGTAATGCTGGGCCTAGCCCTCTCTCTCCTGCTGACCCACTGGGCCAGTGTTGACTCCCATGGCCTGAAAGGCAGAGAGAGAAGTCACCAACTGCTCCAATAGCAAGCATTCCACCTCCAACTACATACTCTCATGAAGACATTCTTCATCACGGTCATTATGAACCTTGCCTCAGAACCCTCAAAGTCCCAAGTAGTCTTGATGCTTTTCTCTTACCCTAAGGGATCTTACCTCTTCTATAACCTGGCCCACACCAGTTCCATTTGCAAAGGATTCTTTTTCTCCATTGTGGTGGTGAAGATGATATACGGATGTTCACTGGTTTTCAGTTAGCCTGAGAACACCTTAAAGTTCTGGCAGTGTGATCAGTCTTCTGGTCCCTCCTGAGGACAGCAGGGAGTACAGCATGATAGGGCCCGTTTCTTTGGGGTGGTAGTGGTGTGGTAGTGGTGGTGTCTAAACATAGGTGGTACTTTAGATGTTTAAAAAGATGGCCCCTCTGTAGAGTGTGACCTGCTTCAATTCCTCTCTTTTAGGGGTTGGCAAAAAGGATGATTATTTACAGGGAAGTTATTTTATTTTAGTATATTTTTTATATCGACATCTAAATATCGCCGTCTTGATTTTCCTCTTCCTCCTCTTCCTCTTACATTTCCGATTCTTGTTTCTAAGACAAGTGAAGGCCAGATGGAAAGTACGGCAACTGAAGCCCTCAGCGATCCCATTCTCCACGTGCTCCTGTAGGACCTCTAAGCTGGGGAAGATTCGGCAGCAGCCCATGCACCGGAAGCCTCTGTCCAAGGCCACCAACCACTCAGGTGTCCTGACCCTGGGACAGTCTTCTTGAGCAGGAGACTCCGCTGGGACGTCAGCCTTCACCCTTCCTTCCAGGAATCTGCTGCTCATCTTGGACTTGCTGGTAACCAGGGGTTTCAACGCAGACAAAGGGGAGCAGATGGGTGATGGATGGATCTTTTCAGAAAAGGCCATTTCTTTGATTCTAACTCTCTTTTTAGAGAGTAAGAAGGGATCCTCCTCTGTGTCCCATAGGACTGCTACCCCCCTTTTCATTTGGACATTCATGTAGTAAATTTTCATGTTCCTTTCCTCTTTCCTATGTTCTGAGGCTGTAAGGCAATTATTATTATTAGCCAATTTTAACTGAAAGGAGATCTGTGGGTCGGAGGAGAAATTATCCCTTTGCCCCAGTTCCTGAGGTACAGGTATCTCAGAAGATTGAAAACAAACATCTTGAATTAACTGGTGGCTTCCTAGGAAAGAAAATTTGAAATGACAGAAAATGAGAATAAGTATATGTGATGTCTGTAGGAGATAAGACGGCCAGGAGAATATTGCTATTCCAATGTGATCACATGGAGTGGAAGTACAAACATATATGAATTACAGAATTACAGGATTCTGTAGGTGGCTGGCATTTAAGTTACATGTTCTGACAAAGGGCCAGTGTCTGGAAGTGCCTGTGTATGTAAGGTGTTACAACCATGCAGAGCACACATGCAGGAGAGGGACAGGGTCTCGCCATGACACAGTGAGGCTAAGGGTATCCTAGGGAGTCCCCATGAGCACACTCACAGGCAGCCTGTGAGAGCAGGGGCTCCGTGGGTGAGGTGGCATGCAGATAGAAGAGACAGTACATGAAGGGCATCCCCCTCAGGGAAAGCACGTTTCTACAAAGAGTTTGGCTGGGTTAACTGCACGAGTGGGTATAGATTAGGTACGGGTAAATGTAGAAACAGGTGAAGCTTGGAATGACAGTGTGCAGAGAGAGGTGAATGTGGACCTAGGCAATGCTGCTAGAGAGGGAAGGTGTATGTATAATAAGCAAAAAGAAAGAGAAATGCAGTCACGTTGATATGAGGGAATCTGGATGCATGAGTGTTAAGCAGGAACAAGATGGTGCTGATCTGCAGGGGAAAGGGTCCTGGTGAAATGCCCCGCACAAGACAGCTGTGGGTGCAACTTCATCCTACATAGTGCAGTGGTGATGGGGCACGTGTCTGTGCTGAAGAGCTTTAGTACTATTTTGAGGGTGCCTTTCCTATTGGTCCCTCTGTAAGAGCTTCAGGCCTTATCCCTCTGCACTCAGAACTTTTCCTTTTTCCAAGGGGACAGTGAAATTATGAGGGGTCCCAAGAGCAGTTAAGTTGTACCTTACCTCCCAGCTGAGACGCCAACTTACCTCCCTGACAGTCATTATCAGTCAAAATGAGCTTGCTCGGTGAGGAGACACAGGAGAAATACTGCGAGGCAGAGGAGTTGTCTCCTGCCTGATCCCCAACTGGGCCCATGACAAATGACTCAGCCCGAAGACCATTGTCTAGATTCTTCTGTAATTCTAGGAATGAAACAAAAAACAAACATTCAAGTGTGGCACTTTCTCAAGTCTGAGGCCATTTAAAAGACAGAGTACATTACATCAGATATCATGACCATTCATGAGACTTGCTTTCATGGAAATTAAGATACCTTTCCTCTGACATTCTAAAACATTCACAGGGTTTTCCCATTTGAAACTATATTTAATCCCAACTACAAGTAAATGACAATTATTAAAGCCGTGCCTGGTGAACACAAGTGGGATACAGAATATCATGTATATTATTATAGATATCACAGAATTTCCAAAACTTAGAACCCTGCCTGAAATAGAGTATGCAGTCACTCAAGTCAAGGTAATTAGCTCCATTTTCCTTATGAGAAATTACACTGAGGGGACGTGAGCTACTAGAATTACAAAAAACTGTGTATTTATACTTACTATAGATAGTGCTATCTTTATTTGTGTAATTACAGAGATGCAAGTGATTATATATACAAAGAATTGTCTAGATTGTAGAGATTTTTCAGAGTTGCTAAGGAATTGACCTTGGTGCCAGGAATGTTCAAATGAAGATTTCACAGATGTGCCCTAGACTCTTCATTGGAATTTATGTTCTTGTTTCTCTTAGACTTTTCAAATCCTTTAGGGGCCTCCTCCAAAGGAGGGAGGGACAGTTACATGGTACATTTCTGCCCACTGACTGGAAAGAGACACCCCAGGCCATCCTCCAGAGACAGATCATTTATGGCCACTGCTGAACAAAGGAGATCAGCTCTGATTCTCATTCTGGCCACCTTGCCACTCCACCTCCTGGCCTGGCTCCTTGCCCCACTCTCCTCATCCCCACTCCCACCCCCACATCACTGTGGATGAGCTTTTGTATCAGTTGGGAGACAGATTCTGAGTCGAAGTCCTCCGCTGTCTGCTTGTGGTTTGGGCCCACCCAGAGACTTCAGACAGCAGTGTCTTCCTTCTGCAGTGTCCTCAGAGCTGAGAAAAGCAGACAATCAGCTGTGTATTTTTCACTCACAAAATATTTTTTAAAATGTGCAATGACAATATATGTGGTACTTGTCTTCATGAAGATCTAGTCTGTCCAAAGCTGCAAAATTCAAAAGGTAAGCATAGCTTTTTGGGAATTGTGTCTCAGGACTCACCAGAGGCCTGTGTCATTTTCTACAGCTCACCAGAGGCTTGGATTTCCCCTGGTACACAGCACTGGATTTGACATTGCTATTGCTTGCCTAAGAATAGACGTGGAGCAGTATGTACAGAAGGGGCTTCAGTTTATCAGTGGGAAAGCTCTGTTGTTTCTTGAAGTTTTAATTTACAGGAAAGAATCCCCCAAATCCTACTCCAGGTCCACAGTCTCCTTTTTCAGATCGCTGCTCTCGTTGAACCACATGTATGAGCAGAGCTTTGCCAGTCTTTGGTGAGCACTATAGGGTTCTGAGTTTGAGTAGGAGACTTCATCAGGATGTCCAGAATTGGCTCCTGACCCCAAATTCCAATATGGGCAATGTCCCCCAGCAAAAGTCTACTTGCTCTTAAACAGCATGGCTGTCCCCTGGCCCAGGCCCTGGGGTCATCCTGCTCACTCTGTCTGGCCCACAAGGGTGTACTTTTTCACCTATACTCAGTATACTACACATAGCCTTCCCAATATTCAGGTAAATTCTAGGATGCTAAGTTTTTCTTAGTAAAATCTCGGCTACTCTTGATCAGCTCTATGTGTGCCATGGATTTAAAACGATGATAAATCCTGCCCCTCTCCCATAGCCTTTCTTGCTTCCTCTTAATATATCTTTCCAATAAAAATGACCATAAATTTTGCAAACTACAGAAAGTACATATATTCTTGTTCTTGATAAAATAACCTAAACATATAAAGTTGTTCTATTTTAAAACTCAATTGAATCTGTTGCTAAATTTTTGCTGATCAAAGCAAGCCCATACAGTGTTTGTTCCCTAGGCAGTTAGAGAGTGCCCCATGGTACATGTTGAAGAGTGGGGAAGTGTACATGTGCTATATTGTTTAGTATGTTTGGTCCCGTTGAGTACATATGTACAGTTTGATGTGCATATGTGTCTGCCGTGTTTCTTCAACCATTTTATGTAGTTGAGTGTAGGGAGTGAGGGGACGATTACATTGTTAAGTGAAGATTGTGTATGGTGTGTTTAATGACATAGATTGATATGATTTTGTGTATGTACAGTCAGTCGAAGTGCATTAAGTGCTGTGTGTAGCATGTAATAACAATGTTCTGGTAATTAAACAATATCAATTTAGTTTAGAAGAAAGTGTGGATCTGAATAACTGAGAATAATTTCATCATCTATTGAGACGATGAAAGTGTTATAGACTAATAATGTGGGGACAGACAGGAGGGACATGAAGTACCAGACTGTGGAATTATATGAAGGTCCTAATGAATTGGAACAGAGGCGTTTTAGGTGTTACAAAATTGTAATGGCTTTTTGCATGAAATACTGATTTCTACAAAGGTAGGATTATTTGTATGAGTTAAGAGTTCATAGTATTGAAAGAATGAGATTAGAAAAAGCAAATTTAAAGAATGTATTGCTGCAAAATAAGTTGTGAGGGTTTAAAACGGGATGACAGGAGCTTAAGAGTGCTTATAAACTTAATGAAGGATCTTTATAAATTTCTAATTGGCTGGGGCCTTCCCAGGGAAATAAGTCCTAATTTATTTACCCTATGTCCTTTGGTTCCTCAAGTACAGAGTTTCTCATTTGGATCAGTGGCATTACCCAATCTGAACGAACTAAAGAACTTGCACACCATGGGGCATCTTAGGTATAACTGTCATTCAAGACATCTGTTTCAGTTCTCAGTTTGGAATTAAGTGATTATTATTTTTGGTGACTGAATCATCAAAGTCTATTCAATCACACAATTTCTTAGCTCACCACTTATTCCTATTGTGCCTGGTCTGCATTTCCTTCATAGTTCTAAAGAGATTCACTTTGTTTTCATATTCTATCTTTTTTTATAATTTTAATTTGACAAAAATCATAATACCATAAATTTATTTTTGTATTATGACTGTTGTTTATCGTGGGCACATTTTATAACATTGTTGTCACTGGGTTTCTAAGACGTTTATTGAGTTTACTTTTGATGAAATCATTCTTTTGAAACTTTTTGTGTTTCTAAGTTGCTTTAAGATCTTTGTCTAACTTAGCGCATTTATTTTTATTTGTATAGCAAGAAGTGTCCTGATACTATGAATTCTAAAAATTTGTAAGTTTTATTAGTTTGGAAAATTTCTGAGCCATTATTTCTTGTTTGGTTTTATTCCTGCTTTGCCTTATTGTTTAGAAATCTGGATTTGATATGTATCACATGAGATAAATAAGGATTACCCTCATTTATCTTAATCCTACTTTCATATGCCCCACCTATCTATTATTTTTTGCAAGTCATTGTTCAGCTCCATTTATGTCCAATTTGCCTTTTAACTGATCCACATTTTAATAATTTCTAGATTTTGTTTTCATTTCTTGTGGGGCACCAAAAATGGATAAGAAGTATGCCTTAAAGAAACACCTTTACCTGTTCTTGCCCATCTCAGGAACACTAGAGATGGTTCCTGGCAAGATTTCTTATCTGTAATAGCAGACCCTAACCTCCTATGATTGTCCCTAAGAGATATTTCTCTGAAAGATAAAGGCATTTATCCCCACAGGTGTTGTTTTTCTGCTGAATAATGAATCCTCCCATCTTGCTACAGCACTTGCTACATACCACAGGATCTTGGTTTTACCTTCACTACTAACTACTTCATTGTAACCATTCCTTTACCAGGGTATGTACGGGAGTTTGGAACGTCTAATAAATGACTCAGCACAAGTTCACTGAATCCTGGTCTATGACTCAAGTCCAACTGTGTCTTTGACTGTCTCAATGTCTTCTGCCCATTCTTTTCCCCACCATGGCTTCCAACAAGTTCTAATATTACTGTTTTGCTATTTCTAATCTTTTGAAATATTATGTTATATATTTTTAATTGTAAATATTCTTATTACCATTCATATTCTTATTTACCATCCATACAACACTGTTCAACCAGTTTATTCAGAGTTCAAATTTGTTGTTATGCCCACAGAATTGCAATGTTTTTTGTTGTTGGAGATTGTAAGGCTATCTACAGTAAGTGGTTATCTGTAGGATTCTTCAGCATGGTTGGTGGACGAGCAAGGCTTTTTTAATTTGTCTGCTGCTAGTCATTACTGTGGTACTGATTATAGTATAATCTTCTATTCTTCACCTTTACCTTTACCATACAATACAGCAACTGTGGACAACAACTGTACCTTCCACTTCCTCCCAATTTTCTGAAACCATATCCATATTGTTCCCCCCCTTTACCTCCAAAAGTGAGGAGCACTTATGATGTGCTTCTGTCGAAGGGCAGAAAAATTAAGAGGGGAGCTGGAGAAAGTTATATTCCTCAGCACCTCTTTCTATTGGTGATTTATCAAAGACTCTGAACTAGATTTTTCATTCATTCTTTTTTATTTCTACATGCCTGTAGAGTCCCAGTGCCCTGAACCACCTGGATGTGAGCTACTCTCCCCATCTCCTTACCAGTGCAACTGTAAGTGGGATAAGAGGAGTAACAGGAGAAGTATTCTGACTCAGAGGAGTTGTCTTTTGCCTGAAGGCCCAGAGCGTTGTCCTCTAATGATGTCCCCGAATGTGGATCATACTTGCGTAAATCTGAGAATCCTAGAAAGTTAAATGAAGTAATTGAAGCAATATGATCTATTCTATTCCTGCCTCACACTCCTCTCCCCAATTATTCTGAATCCCCAGAAAATCAGGAAAATTAACTATTCTGAGTTTCTGTCTGGATTTGCAGTTGAGGTTCCTTATATTCATCTTAGAGAAATCTAAACCATTTATTTTTTTCTATGGTTTTTATATCTTTACCATCTGTGTCCTTCCTAGAGAGTCACAACCTCAACTGAAGCAACTGGTGAATTTTTTTGTTTTGAAGAAATTATGTCAATATCACTGTTTCAGTGTTATCTAAGCTCACTTATTATTTAACCATTTTAAATGATCTCTTAGTGAATGGGTCTGGTATTGTATTATGAACAGAGTAGCAAAATAGTGTGCTGAATACAATACAATAGTCCTAGTGGTTACAAAATAGTGAAAGCTGGGTTAAGGTTTAACGTGAAATTCGTTTGGTGTTTGCAAATTTGATTATGGGGTGAGTTTTGTATGAGTGCAAGAGGTACACGTACTTTGTACCTGCTGTGTTAGTTTGGGACATTGCTATATGTATAGATCCTATGACTTATGATTATGGATTGGGTTGTATGCTGAATATGTGATTTAGATGTACAATGTAATTATTGGGAATATCCTCTTTGAGGATAGCATTATTAGTGTATTGTTAAAGTCTAAAGAAACAATGATACAGCATAAGAACATCAAAATCAAAGGTTGTAAGAGACAGTGTATGAAATTTTAGAACATGTAAGTAGGAGAACATCCAAAGTAAACGAGGGCTCACAGAAGAACATGTAAGATTAGGTAGATAGTAACTTGTGAATCCATTAAATAATAAAGATATGAAGAAATGAATTATAAAGATGATAAAATAGGGACACTCTGATATAGCAATTTGTTAGGAATTCACCAAACAGAAAAGTGTCCATACAGCAAAAATATATTTAACAGAATGTTCAGAACCTCACTCGTTAGCACAAATCCAGACTGAAATCAACCGTTTTGAAAATATAATCAATTGTAGGATGAAAGCGAATACCCACCAATGATGAACTAAACTACAGTCATATGCAACATCGATGAATTTTACAAAGGATGAAAGAAGCCAGACACTGTGCACTCCTATTTACATAAAATTTAAAACACTGAGATAACCAAAAGTGAGAAGTGAGAAATTATCACTCTATGTCATACGGTAGTGATAAATATAGATACATATGGAAGAATACAAGGAAATGAATCATGAGAATAGACAGCACAGATGGGTCTATATATGGATGAATGTGAGAAGATGGACTATGAAATGCATGACATAATGAAGCCTTGGTTTGGGTGTCTGTGCATTGCCACAGGTCCAGATCTTAAGTACCCTACCACTTTGGCCTATTTTAAGCTGTTACTACTTTCATATTCCCCTGAAAAGACCGTCTACCCTTGCCTGGCTCTTAACAACAAACTTTTCCATAGTTTACTGATAAAATATCCCCTTAACTCTCCTCCCACCTATCTTCTTAAGAAACACACTGATATTCACTGATCTTGGGCTTATTCCATTCCTTTTAAGTGTTTTCCCCTTGAAATTTGTTGCTTCCACTGCTGCTCACAAGAAAATGGAGATGATTTTAAGTTTCTTTCAGTGTTAGGTTACCTCCCATTAACTAATAGGCAAAACCACTCATCTCTATATAGAACCCAAGTTCCTACTGCATTGAGTCCTTCTTTACCAGAACCAGGGAATTTGTTCAAGGAGAGAGTTGGGAGAAGGAGTGTGAAGAAAGAAAAGAAAGAGGAGTAGGAAAAGGAGGCGTTGCTTCCTTTGTTTTGTGAGCTTGAGTTGGAGTCACAGCCTCACATCTATGCAGAGCACTTTTTGTAGATTCAACACTGCTGAGAAGTGTTGGGGATGGAAAAAGAAGGCTGTCCGCTGAATGAGTCTGCACAAATATGAGGAACTATAAAATTACTGATAGCACGTCTTGCATGCCTGAGCAAGCACAGGTATCAGGAAGCCCTGTAAACTAAATCAGTTTAGATAACAAAGGCATCGCATTGAGGGTCTGGTGATCGCCATCTATCCTAGATAAGCAGACACCTAAGAAAGCTAGCCCCCAGTAAAACTGACGTCAAGCAAAAGGCTGTTTTCAAGCAAAAGGCTGAACTGCGTTACATGAACTGTATAAAAGCTGCATGAAAAATAAACTTGGGACCAGCTGATCCAGAGAAATGCCACTGTGCCATCCTACCCAAGAGACTGTCTTGATCGTCTTGAATGCAATCCTTACCCCTTCCCTCAAGCACCGTTCCCCACCATGGCTGGACCATGGCAAAGAAGTTAAATAAAAATAGTGGCTATGTGGTCTCTGTGATGTCTGAGTACTAACCATCTGCTAAACAAGTAAGAGTCAAGTGTGTGACATGTTCAATGAACATGCATGATGTCAGTTTTCATGATAGCATTATGCATTTCCAGGAAAAATTCAAAAGTCAAGTGATAATCAGTGTCAAAATACGTCAAATGGTGGCTGGGTTTACACAGATGTATTCTCTATGGATGGAGCAAGGACTTCGTTTGTTCGTTTTTACCTGTTTTACCTGTTCGTTTTTACTACTTCATACTGATCAGCTGTACAGATACCACATCATATTGATCAGCTTTCATTCATTTTGACCATGCAATTAAATTTTACATAAAATAAAGTGTTAGATGCTATTTCTAGGTACAGACATATATGTGCCCTTATGTAGGCTACTGTCATTTCTAAAAATAATTTTATTTGGTACATAGCAGTGAGCAACTACCTATGCTGGATGTTACTATCTATCATCTCCTGGCTTATTGCTATGCTGAGTGTAAGTGTATATTTTACATGTTTCACAGTTCACACTCAATAATGTCTCTGACTATGCAGTAATTTCACTGAATGGGTAATTAAGACTATCTCATTTTCCCGGTCTTTCATCAATGACCCATTGTATAATGTAGAAATCTAAACATTGGACATATCAAATTCTCTCCAGAAGTAACTGCCATCTTTGGAACTATGGAGCTGCCTCCAATCTCTCCTCCTCCACCATGGAGCAAAGGTCCTCCCTCATATAAGTTACTTGTTTACTTTTGATCTCCACAGAAACCAGATGTATTTCTGTTTCTCATTTATCCTGAAAGAACCAAATTTTTTCCTCAAGTTAGTCACTACAATTAGATGCTTTGTGTATACACATGTGTATACATGTGTATCTTGGTTCTATTTTTATGTCTTACATTTTCATCTTTATGATTTAGAACACAATTATTTCTTTTCACAACTAATAAACTCTTTCTGACCTTATACTTCTATCCCTTTGCCACCAGTTTTCAGAGCTTTTATGTTCTCCCATTTCCCCCTCACTTCCATGATTCATAATTTCTTCTTCATTAACAGAAGATCGTTTTAATGCAAAGACCCAGTCGTCTGAACTTTCTCTACTCTCACACCATGTGGCCCTCAGAAATACCAGAACATACACTTCTCTTTGCCCCTCTTGCTCTGTCACAAGTAGAAATGATCCCTTCCTCTTTCTTTAGAAGGCAATTCCTCGTTACTCCATACCTCGTGACATCCTGACAAGTGTAGAGAAGAACATGGTTTCCAGGTGTTTCCTTTTTTGTTTCTGTTTCATGGTTCAATCCTTTAGAGAATGACCAAAATCAGGTATGTTTCTCACTGAAACTCACTGAGTCAGTTGATGATAAAGAAGCAAATTAGTCCATTCAAGAACAAAGCACTCAAATGGCTATCTGCTCACCAAATTACTGTCCAAACTTGTGTGAAGTATCCCAGCAGGGTGATTATGATGTAACCACACAAAGACCACTCAGGACTCAGCAGTATTCTATGACACATGGATGACATCAGTGCACTTTAGGGATCAGCCAGTATTCAACCCACTGACTAAGGAGATTTCTTTAATTCAATGGAAACCATACCATTAATTTGGATTTTTATATTCTTACTTGACATCCAAACTAGAGGAGAGGAACATGGACTCAACAAAATAAACAATGGGGTGAGAGGGGAGGGGAGGAGAGTAGTGAGACGGTGTATGGCAGGAGGACAATAAGGGATTTTACAGTCCCAGATCAAAGGGGGCTCCGTGCTTAAAGGCTTCATGAAAAAACATTACAGCATTTATTTTCTATAGCAGAGAGGGGTCCTTGGGGACTAATAGCCCATAAGACCAGAAGATTCTTGCCTTGGTTGTGTCAACCATGGAGGACACAGTGAATGTTAGAGATTTAACACAATCAGTTCAGGAGTTCCTGGGAATGTAGTTGGAGAATAAATTACAAGGGGATCAGGGTGTGGGAGAAGAAGAAGGCAGAACAACAGGTACTTAGTAGTTGGTCCTGTTTAGTTAAACTTTTCTAACTAAAAATTTAAGCTCCGGGTGGGGGGCAGAGGAATTTCACTACACAGTAATTCATTCTATAAAGGAATCTTTACAATGATGGTATTCACAGCATCATACATAGTAGCAGTGAACTGGAGGTTTAGTTTCATTTCATTTCTAACTTGACTAATGGATCAGTTAACACATGGCAGATCCATGAGATAGAATTCATTTTCAGAATCAGAAGTCAAGGTCATTAAAATGTGTCTATAGAGAGGAATATCAGGAAGGAACAAGTGGTCAGAGATAAAAGGAGAATATAATTCAATGAAATAATCACAAATGATTCCTTGACCATACTAGTGATGAAGGAGAATCATACTTCAACAGTTCACACTGAAATCGGGTCTCCAAAGGAGGAGGCAGGGGAGCAGGGGCACAAAACCCCTCCAACCGACAAGCCTCCCCCCCAGGTCCGTTTCACCTGCACACAGCAGATGCCACTCAAATTGCCATTTAACAAGGGATTTTATTAACAAGGGAGCTCAACTGGGAAAACAGAAAGTCCTTAAAGCCACAAGTGGCAATTATCTTACCCCAGTCACCATTCTCAGACCCAAAGGTCCCAAAGGCACAGTCCAATTATGGTTCCTTTGCCCCTCTGAACCTCAGGGATAGGCACTTTCGCAAAGTCCAGTCTTTCTCATCTCTGGCGTCTTCTCTTCTTTTCTCTCCAGTGTTCCACACTCCTCAACTTTTCCAAGGTGGTTCAAGCTTCTTCCACGATTGCTGGTGCAGAAATCATGTTTTCAAATTGCTGGCCACCTCTAGGTACCAGCTTTTCATCACCCTGCTACAATGCCATACTCTCCACACTGGCCACTCTGCCAGATACCATGGCTCCTTGTCACCTCCAGCTCACTCTTCCAGGGGGCTTTTGCACAGCCTGGTCACTCTAGGTACTCTTTACCCGCCTGCCATTCTATTCTCTCCTCTCCAAAGGTTCTCTCTCCAAAAGTTTTCTTTCCTCCCCAAAAGGACTCTGTCTTCCCCTAGTATCTGCTCCTTGCCTCTTTAATCCCCTGCTTCTGGCTCAACTCCTTCCCAACTCTTACTGGCAGTTTTAACTGCAACACCAAAGGAGGGGCGGAGCTCACTGCCACCTGCCAATGGGGGAGGAGCACCTTAAAGGTAGGGAGGGACTAACTGCCACCGCCCAATGAGGGGAGGAAAACCTTATTTACTGCCACAACCCTGGAGGTGGGGGGGGGCACCCAGTTTCAATAATTCTGACACTAGAAAACATAATAATCTCTCCCCAAAATAAAATGTACATGTTAGTTCTACACAAAGAGAACTGAGGGTTAAAAAGATATCTTACTGTACTAACTGCTACAATTTTAGTGATTTACAATATAAATTGTTACCTATTAATTCTAGAAGTCAGAAGTGTATGTGTCAATGGCCTAAAAGCAAGGTGTTAGCAGAAGTGGTTCTGACTGAAGACTAAAGGATAATTGGCTAACTCTTTTTTTCCAGGTTCTAGAGGTTAACTGCATTTCTTGGCTCTGTTTTCCTTTCCTTCAACTTCAAAACTTATCTTTCCAAAAACTGTTACCACTGTCACATCCCCATCCTATCACTCTGCAACCTTTCTATCAAAAGGATTTTTATGGTCACTTTATTCCCACACAGGTAATTCTGGGCCATTTCAGAATTCTTAACACAATTCCCATCTGCAAAAACCCTTTGGGATTTAAGAAAACATATACAAAGTTTTCAGGGATTAACATGTTAATTTTTTAAGGGGGTGGGAGATAGTTTTTTTAGATTTTTTTAGATTTTTTTAAGGGGGTAGTCAGGGAATACTACCACACCAAGACAAAAGAGAGTCAACTTGCCTACAGAAAAATATAGTGGGCTTAGAATATGATTAGTTAAATAAGAGTAGCAGGGGAGAAAGGGCGTAGCAGTTACATAAACATATTCAATAAAACAAAACTGGATAAAAAATAAACAAAATCCCAGTTTAAAATTAAACATAATCCAAGGAACAGAAGAATAATTAACTTGAGAAGTTTTCATGCTGTAGAATTTAGATAACTTGATTCAGTAAAACAAGAGATACAAGATAAGATGACAAGTCAATGCAAAGAAATAAAAATGCAGAATTTAAAACTGAGGGGAAAATATAGACACTAATCAAGGTCAAAACAGAGTAAGTAAATTATAATTAGAAATAATGAAGCTTAAAATTTAACAACCAGTATATAGTTTTGAGACAAGTACAAAAGGAAGGGATAAATATAAAATTAGAAGTCAACGCTCCAGTAGCAAGGGAAACAAAGAAGAACATAGTTAAAAAGCTGCAACATCAAACTCAAAAGCTTCAACACAAAGAAATCGTTAAAACAAAAAGGCAGTTTAGCAAACTGGAGATGATATTTGCAAACCATGTATCAGACAAGCGGTTAATATCTAAAACACATAAGTAACTCCTATATCTCAATAAGAAACATGTAACCTGATTTAAAAATGGACTAAGAATCTTAACAGACCAATCTTAATTTCACCAAAGAAGACATCAAGATAGCCAAAAGAAAGACACATGAAAAGTTAATCTACATCACATATTAGGGAAATATAAGTAAAAACTACAAAATTTTATCTCACACTAAGAACTATTATCAAAAAATCAGAAATTGTGTTGGTGAGAATGTGGATAAAAAGGAACCCAAGAGCATTGGTGGGAAGATAATCAGGTGCACCCACTGTGGAAAGCAGTAGAACTACCCTTATGATCCAGTCATGCCACTTCTTAGAATTTACCCAAAGAATATGGAAACATTGATTTAAAATATGTATGCACACCCTTCTGTTCACTGCAGCACTGTTTAGAATAGCCAAGACAGGGAAACAACCCAAGTGCCTGATAACAATTGAATGGACTGAAAAGATGAGGTATAGACAGTGAAATAATACTCTGCCATAAGAAAGCTTGTCATTTGTAATGCCATGTTTGGCCTGGAGGGAATTATGCAAAGGGAAAATGTCAGAAATAGAAAGACAAATATTGAATAATTTATTTATTCATTTGAGACATACAAAGAAATAAAGTAACAGAACAAACAAATCAGAAGCTAATGCTATATTCTGAGAACAGAATGGTGGGTATCAAAGAAAAGGCACTTGGAGGAAAGAGCTTGGTGGTGGTTGGGGATGAGACATTTGGTGGTGGGCATGGTGTTGATAGTTGAGGTGAGAAACTGTACATGTGAGTACAGTTTAGTGTACAGTTTAGATAGTGTTGTGAAGAAATGTGACCTAAAAATAGAAACTAGAGAAAAAAATTAGAAGAAACAGATACACAAATGCCAAATGATGTAAACATAATAACAGAGATATTAACAAATCAGAAAACTGTTTATATACAATATGATAAAATACAATATGATAAAACATTCCTAGAAAGGAGACGGTAGAAGGAAAGCCACAAATGAAAAGAATAGTTTTTTTCAGTACAAAAGAAATGGTAGAGAAAAACTTGTAGGACTTCACAGAAAGAGCTATATTATTTTTATCTTAAAGGATAAAAAAATAAGCAAAATTCTTCCAGTTAAGAGAAGTCACTTTGTAGCGCAAAGCATTGAGTTAACTTTACACTTCCAGAGAGCAGTAACTGTTGCTTGACAATAGTAGATATTGAAAGAACAAACGGTGTGGCATTGCAGTATTATTCGCAGGCAAGTCGATATTCAAATGTAAAAGCAATGAGCAAATATTGTCAAAATGTGTGTCAAAATTTTTTCAGGGACTATACATGAAATGTAAGAGTCATTCTTGAAATTGCACTTACCTGTGTAAAACGGTTATCTAAAAACTGAGTGAGAATGCCATGATGAAAGATGAATGCAACACTCAAAGTGAGGAGAGACAGCTAACATACCATAATGAAGTGGCAGTGGGATGGGCACCAACTGGCCAATTTATATCATACAATTTCCTATGAAGAAAGTCTGTTTCAAACACTAAACTAGTTTTCCTGTTCCATATTGTCGACCATCCCTTCTTCATCCTTCCACACATTACAGTTCTATCAAAACTCTCATGTACCTCTGCATCAAATTTATCATCTCTACACTTTTCTCCAATGGGTTTTTTCCATCTTAAAACTCATACAATACTTTTGGTTTAATTACGATTGATTGGTTGACTTGGAAGCTTAAAGACAGGAAGTGGCCTTATATATCTCTGAACATTTAGTCTTAGCATGGTATTGAGTACTCAGTATTCTCTTCTAAGTAATAACAAGTCTGCTGTAAATAATCATAAAATTTGTAGAGCAAACACAATTCCAATAATATAGCATGTGTGAGACTTACTTGAAAATACATTCAAAAATTTAACTTCACAATGAAACCTCGCCAAACGAGACAATTAAATCCCTCATATGCTATGAATATGGTAAAATGACTGGAAATGAACACTGCATTATTTAAATACAAAAAAAAAAAAGACACAGAGTATAATTATAGGAGGGAAACAAAATTTTAAGACACTTGCAAATTATCAATTGCCATAAAACTAGGAGATAGAAGAGAGTAAAAAATGTGTTAAATTTCATCTCTAGCAAAATATTTAATTGATACTACTGAAGAGTGAAGTTTAAAATTATAACCATTTCAACATTTTTATCTTGAGTTTTAATCATAAGATATATGCTAAGTATTAATAAAAAGATGCATAAAACATTAAAATTTCAATAACAGTTTCATTCTTATGCATTTTGCTGATAAATTCAATATAGCTACATTCTATACTTCAATTAAACAATACAGTACAATTCAATTTTTGCAAAATAGCTTCAATTCCTTTTTCCCATTTAACTATGCATCCACTCACCTAACCACTTACCCAATATTTGTGAATAAGAAATGAATATTTAACAAGATGATACCCAACTAATGTTGAAAATGTTTACATTTAAACAAGTTGGAGTAATGTTTTTAAAATTCATAACTTTAAGGAATTTTTAAAATTTTCATCTCATTGTCACATGCAAAAACACTAAATTTGTGCTAGAAATTAAACATAAATATGGGGAAAAATTGAAAATTTTGAATAGTTAGTATTCCTTTCTCCAAGTACCTTCTCTCTTTAATGTACATTTGCTTAATAATGTCACATCATCAAAAATTTTTGATTTTTAAAAGCGTATAGGAGTCTTGATAAATACTTTCCTGTGACTGTCCCCTTATAAATACTGGGTGGTAAGTATGTTGTGCTTGATTACATTGCAATTTAAATCTTCAATCATGGTGGATCAATGAAAGCACAACATCAGTCAATAACATTAAAAACCTGCTCAATATGATGTACCAACCCTTGAGAGTCAAATGAGAGAAAAAATGAAGATGTGCTGAAAAACTACCTTGTCCTAATGGCATTTTCCTAGGTCAGTTTGTTTTGTTATAGTTATAGATCTTCTAACAACTAATAATAGAGTGGGACAATGCAAAAACCCTTAAAAATACATGAGGGCTTAAACATGGTTTTGGGTAAGTCAATAACAGACCTTTTCTTGAATTTTTAAAGGGAAAAATGTCAAGAAAACAGATGTCTACAAAATATAAACCATGTAAGAGCTGGATGTATTATCTATCCCATTAACTTCTATATCCCTAGTAAAAGCAAAATTAGTAGTCATTTGAGATTTTCGGAACAGAGATATGTACAAATCTATAAATGAATAAAGGTGAATTAATTTAGGGGCAGGAGTATGTTAAGGGTTTATCAGGGTCTATTTAACTTACATTAGTTGAAGAAATTATGCACCTTATCAAAGGTTTAATCACAAAGATCCACAAGGAACTCACACAGCTAAACAAAAGCAAAACAAGAAGTTCAATCAAAAAATGGGGAGAACTAAAAAGACACTTCTCCAAAGAGGAAATACACATGGCCAACAGGCACATGAAAAATTGCTCAACATCACTAGCAATAAGGGAAATGCAAATCAAAACCACAATGAGATCCAAAGAATGGGCAACAACAAGTGCTGGTGAGGATGTGGAGAGAAAGGAAGACTCCTACACTGCTGGTAGGAATGTAAACTGGTCCAGCCTCTATGGAAAGCTGTGTGAAGGAACCTCAAATTAATGAAAATGGAACTACCATTTGACCCAGCAATTGCTCTCTTGGGAATCTATCCAAAAGAGACCTCAATGTAGGTACAACGGAACACCAGTACTTAGGGACACCTGTGCTCGGATGTTTACTGCAGCACTATTTATAATTGCAAGAGCTTGGAAGCAACCTAAATGCCCCAAAACAGATGAGTGGATGGAAAAAATATGGTATATAGACTCTATGGAATATTACTCATCAATTAAAAATGACAAATTTAATGATTTTATGTATGTACATGGATGTACTTAGAAGAAATCATATTAGCAGAAACAAGTCAAAAAGAAAAAGACAGAAACTGCTACGGACCGGCCGGGCGAGGGCGCAGGCCGTGGATAACCACCAGAGTTCAGCTGGGCAGGAAAGATACAGGGCCAGCGATTGGTGAACAGACACACACTGAAATGGTGATGAATCTGCTGAGATTTATTTGAGGTTTTCGTGGATATATATAGTGTTTTAGGCGATTACATCAGCATTCTATGAGTATATGCAATTAACATATCAACAGATTGCAGATTTATCTTAGGTGTAACTTAAACATTTTAACTAACAACCTAAGTTCCCAAAAGCATTTTAAAGCAATCTTTTACTTTGTTATCCCTTCACTGAGACTCCAACAAGGTAAATAGGATTTGCTTTGAAACTTAAACATTTTAACCTAACGTTCTCAAAAGCATTCCAAAACAATCTTTTGTTATTCCTTCACTGAGACTCCACCAAGGTAAGTAGGATTTGCTTTGACTTTTTTATGGAAATACTCTGACCACAGGGCTGCTTAGAATTGTTTAATAAATCAGAGGATGACCTCAACAACTCCCTTGCCTGGGGTCTGGGGGCAGTGCCCTAAAGGTGCCCTGTGAAGGTCAGCTCCCAGAAACACCCCTCCTGTGGGGGCAGAGAGCTTCGCCCATGGGTGCTTTCGCCCCATGGGTCCCCCATTTCAGGTCAGCTCCCACAAGAAACCAAATGGTTTCACTAATATATGGGATACAGGGAAAAATTAAACAAAAGTCACGAGGAAAAGTCAAAACAAGCTAAGCACCAAACTGAAGCACACAACTTCAGGCAGGAGGAGAAGGAGGTGGGGAGGGTATGTGTGTGGGGGGGTGAATCCCTGGGATTACAATGATGTGAAATTTATATATAAATGAATTTTTAAAAAGGAAATATAAATTAAGAAAACATACCTTATCAGAAAACATCTGCATAATATATTTTTTACTTTAAAACTCATTTATACACATCATTCCTTTTTGAAAACAAGTGAATATTATTATACTCCATAGGGAATAAAGGTTAACAAAATCTCAAACAGTTAAGCAATCTTCTTGCTGGTATGAATAGTGAATTTTGAAAGAGTGTCTCTACTAAATTAACATGAAATGAAACTAAATTAGTCTTTGTTTGACCTAGAATAACTTACGTTCAGTTTTACATGCAGCTCTAAATAACATAACATATAAACTTACTACAGTCGTTCTTATCAAATTAAAATAAGTGGAAAATCCGACTTACAGCACCAGCTATGAGATTTTTAATAACTGTTTTTTTTAACACTTCCAAATACCATATTATGTAGAGGTCAAAGATAGCGTAGAATAGTACATGCTTCATGCCAGCTCTTCAGAGGAAAACTGAGTAACAGACTTCACACGTTACTGTAACATCTCTCCATTGAAGTCTCTCAATTGAAGCAGAACAATCTAAATAAAAGAGTGAGGCTGAATACCATGGAAAAGAAAGCAGAAAGTGAAAAGATGGCTAAGATTTAGTCCTCCCAATTATTCACTACATGACTTTTGCCTTTATAACCAGTGGAAGATGGAAAGTGCTTAGAAGATTGGTTAAGCAAAGGAAATATAAGACAGAGTCAAAATCCCATATTTTTCCTCCAACCTGCACCTTCTAATCCTGCCCTAACTCTTGAATATATAGCTTGAAAGAAAAGAATCATCACCTCCCATGACCTAACTTGAGTCATATTTATGAATGTGAGGCAAATAGATTTAAGAGCATGGGTATGGAAGAGATCTCTAAATCTGAACCTGAAATTTGTTACTGAGTACATTGGAGGCCAGGGAAGCAAGTTGAACTTTCTGTTCTCGATTGTGTCATGTTAAAAAACTGAGCTAAAGAATTATGCTAGTGGAAATAACCCAGAAAAAAAAGAGAGAGAGAGAGAGAGAACTCACCTATATGTGGGATATAGGGAAAACAAACAAACAAAAGGACAAGTAAACTTTAAAACTAACAAACTGTCAGTAGAACTAAAGAATAGTGCAAGAGAGGGCGAGTCAGGGGATGGATGGGCACACGAGATTAAGATGATGATTCACGGGTGACAAAGTGGTGGAAGAACCTTCGGGTGGACAACTATGTAAAATAAAAGTGCGTGTGCAATCAATTAAAAATATACTGACAATGTGGAGATAGCCTTAAAATTTTTAATATATTTCCTGGGTGGCTGTTAACATTTAACAAGTAAATATTAAGAGGTGACCACATCCTAAGTGTTTACACATGAGGAGTATAAGATACGACAAATCATTCTCTGGTTCAAAATGGCAGAGTAAAAGAAGCTGAACTCACCTCTTGCATCAGACAAGATAAATTTATAGCTACACATGAAATATTTCATATGGGAGAAAACATGAAGACAGATATATAGAGCTTCTACAAAAAAAGAATAAAAGTATAGCCCTGAGACAGATATGTTCTAAGAAAGATACCCTACCATGGTATGGTAATTTCACAGTTGGGTGAAAAGAATCATCCAAAAGTAAGAAACACTTCCCTGTGTGGTAAAGAGGGCTGTGCCCTACAATGAACTCCCCAGCCCCTTGATCTGAATCAGTGGGGACAGGTCCCTGGAACCCTACCACTGAGGACTAGCAGGAGTTGCACCAGGAAATTCAAAGATCAACATAAATGAAGATAAGCCCTTTAAGGACCCACATGCAGCTCTATTTGTACCAGGATCAAGCACGCTAGCACCAACGCAAGAAGCACCCAAATCATAGGTGCAAGAGTTTTATTTACCATTCTTACAGCAGTAGTAATCGGACGCTTTAGGGGTAGACTCCAGGTTATAAATACTGGTAGGTAGGAGCCATTTTGGCAACTTCTCCCAATCTTGCTATTATCAGGGCTGGCAGGCATTATTTTGGTGACCTCCTCCCACCTACTAGACCCTTTGGCTAACATCACTGCGAACTCCATCCACATTCGCTAGGTAAACAGTCCCATGCCATACACGCTCATCTTTGCTCCAGAATGGAAGGTGGTGTCAGGATCAGGGATCAGCAAATATGGTAAAGGTATTTTCTGTATAGTGGTGGATGGTCACTTGACTTTTGGTGATGTCAAATTAGAATGCTGCAGGCCTAAAATCTATACAATCTTATATAGCAATGTTACTCCAGTAGGAATTTTCCCAAATGTTAGGATTTAGCTCTGAAACTTTGGCAAGACTAAATTCAAGATGCTTGAATAAATTAATTTACTTTCAGCCCTTATTCTTTTTAAATATTTTCATATCCTACTTAGTTTTAATGAGGAGAATCATTTTAGCCAATTTTCTGACTTTGTTCTCCTTTATTAGTTCAAAGTAGCAATTCGCCTTTGACTATCTTCTGAAAGAAAACTGTCATTGGATTGCTTTTTTGAACATGCTACCAATTTCTTCATTTTAATGCACTTTAAGATGTTCTAACAGCTTAGATGCAAAAGTTATCTGTTTTTTGGAAATGGCTGTCTTTTACTACCCGTGGTGATAAAAACATCTCTTCCTATGGTGATAAATGGATATTTAACATTTCATTGTGTCAAATTACCTGTAGTTAAGTTTCTTTATGGGAGTTTGCATAAGAGGGAAAAGTAATATTCTCCAAGATTTTAATAAACTACCTCAATCACCACGGGAGAAAGTAGATACTGAACCAACAGATGGTTTGCAAACATAAATTTTTTAACAGAGGAATCAGTGCTAATGGCTTGGTGCCAGTCTTTGAGATTTCTTGGGGATCACTTTCATTTTTTATTTTTTAACAATAATAAGAATTAATTTTTATCTTATATTTGGTTATGTGTACCCATGAAAGTTATTGTCTGAGTTTTGCTAATAAGAATGATGTATAACAAAAACCAATTACTTTATTACTACTTTTGATTTAATACTGGTTTATAAACCGTATGTCTCAAGAGTATACTGCTATATCTTGATATACACACATGGCACACAGCACACACTACCAAAGTTCTAGAACTACTGATCATGATCAGAGAGACTACCTCTACAACTCCCTCTACTTTTTTCCCTTTCCCTTTGACAACCACCAATTTGATATTGTCAGAGTATAAGAATTGTGTTGTTTTCTTAGTTAGATCACTTTATTTCTTTCTAGTCCACATGAGTGAAACTGTCAATGATCTATTTTAAATAGCTATTATTTCCTCATGGTTTTCTATTATTACTTTAAATAGTTTGATATTTATTTTCAAGACAAAACGCATAGACCTGAATCAGAAATACATGTCATGAAAAACATGTCATGAAAAACATAACTAACAAAATATTTATAATTCCAAAATGTTTTCAGAGAGGACAACATGCTGGGACATATTCTTAAAATTAATTTAACTATGCACCTAATTTGTGAAAGGCATATGTAAACATGCCTTGAATACTCTTGGAAAAGAAAAACTAAGATGAAAAAGAATTCCATAACCCTCAAAAGAACTTAGTAAAATACAAGAATAAATAACAGACTAGACCAAAAAAAAAAAAAAAACATTTTTAGAGGGAAATGTTGACCAGGAGAGTTTGCTAATCAATTACTAAATGTAGCACTTTTACCTGGAACAACAATTTTAGTCTCCTTAAATACCTTCCACCCCTTGATTTGCTTCCTGTGAAGGATGAAGGGGGAACTGTAACTAGTTATTTTATTTTCCAAGAGATTGATTCTTGATCTGAAGTTCATTTTTGCCAAAAATCTACACTTTTTTTCATTTCAGAGCCTGTTCTCTGTAATTTTTCCTAGAGCCCTTAGATTCAGAGAAAGTATGGGGAACTGCTAATTCATATTTCCTGACTGCTTGTTCTTGTCATTTTGGATTTTCATTTCTCTTTTCTTCACTGAAGAATGACACCTACTTCCTTTCTGTCATCATGAGGAATAACTTTCCTGAAGAAGGTGCATCCCCTCTATCTCTATTCTCAGATGTGGAAGACCATCTAAAAAAATTTTGTCTTCATGAAGTAAAATGTTCTCAGTTCCTTGTTTTACTTCACGACTTCAATGAGGGCTCAATGGGTATTTCTGGGTCCAGTGTTACCTCCAGAATTCTTGGAATACTTTGAATAAAGAATTTGGAATGTCACTGGTTTGGGTCTACATTCATCTTGGCTATTTCTTTCCTAGCAATTATTTATTGGTTTATTTGCCAAAATTTTGGCTTCTTTCTGCTCACAGGAACAGTTCCTGCATGCCATGCTGAATTGACATCATCATCTGAACTCAAAGTGTCCTTTGAAAGATTTTCTTCAGATGCATTCTTCGGTGATGACTCAGCAACAGTTTGCCTTGCATCTTTCGAAGATCTAAAAGGAGCTTTCAGCATCCATTTTGTTTTTGATAGTAGTCACTGAATTCTGAAGTAGTACACTGACTGCACAATTGATAAATTTTTCAGATAGAATTTAAGACCTCAGTTTCACTCCCCTTATTTGACAAGTGAACAGAGCAAATGATTTTTTGAATCTAAGATATGGTTATTAACAGCAGGTAGAGATTCAAAGCCTCTTACTGTCAAAAGTTCTCTTCACTTCATCATACAACTTAAGTGTGTCTTTATATTGTATTTAGTTATTTAAGGAATGACAAGGAGGAAAAAAATGAAAATATTCGTCTCTTTATCTTGTTCCCTTGGCTATGATTTCTTAATTTTCCAAATATTTTAATATGCCTGAAAATTGTCACACTATTTTCTCTCTCTACTTGTTCTGTTATTCTCAGCTGTCAGTCACCCCTCCCTGCCAGCACTCTCCTAACTCTAGTCCAATACAAGTGGCAAGTACCACCACACAGATGTCAGTGTGAAAAACAAAACAAAAAGATATAAACTGTATAAAAAAAATGCATGCCAGGCAATAGGAATTAAAACTTCTCAGAGAAGGACTATTACAATAGGCTGAGGGTGACTGCAAGAGACTGCAGAGACTGCAAGAGAAGATGCTCATGCCATTCGATGTCAAGTATATCAGACAGAAAGGGCTTTGTGAAGGAGGTGTGAGCAAGACTAGATGCAAAGAGGTGTGGGGGAGTGGAAGAGGCAGAGAGCATAATCAAATGAGTAAACAGTGGGTTTCTTTGTGATCCCAATTCAAAGGAAGGATTTTTCTATCTTCCAGTGGCTGCCTGCACTGCATACATTACAGGGCAAGTCAAAGCTGAAACAAGAGGAGAAAATATTTATCAGTAAATTTTAGTCACATCTGGAGGCCTTTTGTTCAGATGCTCAGTGAGAACAAATGGTAGTGAATCATGTATTACTCAAAGATCATGTATTACTCTAAAATGGTGTTTTAGAGCATGATGTCTAACCTTGTATTCACTGATGAAGGGGACCAGTCAAGAGTGATCTAAGTTGTGTAAAGAAGGTGTTCTTTGCAACAAACTGCTTTCTGGAACATACAAATGTAGAAGTGGTTTTTTGTTTGTTTGTTTTTTGTTGCTTTTTTAAAAATCAGCACTGTTTTCCAGGAGCACGGATCAGGTAAAGTTCAATCTTTTCAAAACAAATGGTCTTTCATTTCATCTCATGAAATGTTATTTTGTCCCATCAAAATGTTTAATTTTTCCAGCTTCTCCATTTTCATCAGTAGTATTGGTAAGAGTTCAGTAAGCCTCATTCAGAGTATCTTTGAAGAGCTTGCCCTTGATCAAGCAGCACTCCACAAGATGAAAGGAAGGTACCACATATCCTTGGGATAAAGACTGCCACTTCTTCCCTCTTCACTGCCTTCTCACAAATCACTGTTACATCTACAATGACCTTCAGCCTTAGAAGGGCAGTTGCAATCTAACCAATCTAGCCACAAGACTTGACTGAATGCAAAATTCTTTTCTACAATCACTTACATCATCCCACCTGTTGTGTTCATTCCACCTGCACTTACTTTTGTTTTTCTGGCTCAACTTCCTTAGCGACCTAAAATCCCTTGCAATATGATACTCTGGAGTATTTCATTACCTCCTATGTGTCCTCAACTTTTACTCAGTGTTCTCTCTTCCTCCAAGTCAGAGTAGATCTCTCAAGATAAAGCTTCTATCCAAAAAAGGCAATCCAGTTTCAAGTCTCTCACCTACATCCCCAAGAAACAATCTTCATATGAAACAGAAACAACCAGAAGGAATGAACACTCAGAATAGTAATTTGTCGGTGAGTCTGGGCAATCTCACTGGCCCCTTTAATGTGCCTGTCTCTCCTGGTTCCACCTTTGATTTCTCACTCCGTTTCCCTTCAGTATTTGTTATTCTTGGTTGTACACTGTAACGCTTGGGGAGTATTTCAAAATACCGATGGGGTAGTTTCACCTCTTCCCTCTGTCCCAAAGCCCCTGAACCAAGGTTCCTATTTAACTGGGCTGGGACATGGCCAAGGTATTACCTGTTTGAAAGCTCCCCCCAACACCCACACCCACAATTCTCATGTTCTGGGTGGCCAGAGCTTCACTGGCGGTTTTTCTTTCTATCTAATGAGACCAGATGTGGGTTGTTTCCCAGAGATCAGGACAAACAACATAAATTATGACACATAGAGCAAAATGAAAATACAGGGCTCTTGTTCAAAAATCAAGAATATCAAGTGACAGCGTAGTGCTTCAGTCAAACACAGGGCCCTGTGCACAGGGTCAGGGCCCTCAAGCTACACCTACCTGAGATCCACTAGAAAGACAGAAGGGATTTCCCCCTGCCTTTGTTTTTTTCCCTGTCATTGATATTGTTCTTTCTACTCTTTACTCCCCTCACCTATTCTGAAGATTACATTACCCTGCTTCCAGATCCCAAGCATGCTTTGGGAGTACTATGAGTAACCTGAACTATGGTAGAGTCTTCTCTTTACTTAGCCAAGTAAAGAGTTACTTGGTTGCTGCTAAGACATTTTAATGACTTTATAAAAATTCCATTTTTTAGTTTATTTTGATTGGTTTTAGGAAAGGACATAAATTTATGATAACATATTTACCTAAAGGACCTTTTATAGTTTTGATTTTCTATTTTAATGTTAGTTGCTAGATTTAAGCAACAAAATCATTAATTTTCAAATGAAAATTAACTGAGACAAAGAGAGTGAGGAAATGATCTGGAAACCATCATTGTATAAATAATGGCTATTCCTAAGACAACTCTCCCTGGTTGGAGTGAGGCATAATGAAGTGGCCAAATTCTGCCTGGCTTTCTGGACTTACTTTTTTCCTGCCACTCCTGCTCATTTCATTTACATCTCCTTCTTGCTCCTGATACTCCCAAAATCTTTAAGAAGGGATCACACACATTTCAAAATAAAGTTAAAAATGAATGATGTTTCATCTCTGCAATGAAACTTAAGAATCTTGGAAAAACAAAAACATGATAGTCATGTTCTAAATCACATCCTTTAGGATGAAAGTAGTTTTCACTCTTGGGCCAGGACTGCAACAAATTTCAGGTCCAAGCATTCCCTTCCCCCAGAAAGATGGAGCTGTCAGCACCTCTGACAGGGCCCTGCATCTAATCCTCCGCTGACCTTGTGGCTTGCTGGGGATTTACAACACCTAGTGAGTGGGAAGGAGGCCAGCATCCCGTTGTTATAGCACTATGTCAAATCAAGTGGGAGAAATGCTGCTCAATTGGAATCGCAGGAAGACTTTAATCCTCAGTAGACTGGGACTGAAATTTATACGACAAGCAGATGGGAAATCTCTTTAGGGAATGAAACTCAAAAAAAAAAAAAAAAAAAAGGGAAAAAGGAAAATAAAGGCTCATAACGTAGGGTATTTAATAGAGAACCTAACAGTTTAATGTGATTCTAGTTCATCGAGGTCAATCCTTTACTGATAGGATTTGCTGAAACATTTCTTCCACCACTTCTTAAACATGTTCTTGCAATACTTCAAAGTTATGCTTAAGTCCAAATGCCTAAGTAGACTTTCGCCTGAAGACATCAGCTCTATTCTATCTTATTGATCCACTTTAAAAAATCCTATTTTGCTGGACTCTGTTTCATTCATAAGCCACTCATTTTCCACATTAGGAAATCAATATAAAATACAGGATATGGTTTATATATGCACATTTTGTCATACAAACTAGGTTTCCTGACCATCAGGTGAAACTGAGACAAATTCTCCATCATCACACTGCTGGGAACCAGTCTGCCTATAATGCTAAGAACCTACACCAACATCCAGTCAGGGTGGATATTCATGGTCATACTGAAAGGCTGAGGTATATAATTTGTCAATTCTGAATGAAACATTTTTTTAAAGTAAATATAATCTTGTGAAATTTGAATCAACTTAGTGGAGCTAACATTTTTCAACCAAATATGAAAGTTTGCTTAGCTATTCGAAAAGGATAAAGTCTAGAAGGGGAAAGGAAACAAAAATGGGAAATACAGAAAGGTGTGACACCATGTGAAGTAAAGAGCTCCATCTTCAACTTGTTACAGTGATGTGGGTCCCAGTCTCCCAGACAATTTTTATCCTACGGTGGTAGACATATGTTTTAAACATTTATCTGAACACACAGTCTTAGAGAACAACGTTTCCTTGTAAAAGGGAGGCAAATCTTGGTTGGAAATTTAATATGAACCAACAAACTGTGCAGTAAAAACACCTTTGCTGAATGCCACAAATTCACTTTGTGGTAAAAGTTTATTCCTCAGGGCAAAAGTCTGAACCAAGAGAAATTCCAATTCTGTTCCTAATGTTAGCACAGTAATAGCTTTAGTTCAAATTTTTAAAGGAAAAAATACAGCTGTTTGGGACAAAGAAAGGCTGAGAGAACTCTCGGGTTTTGATTTTCTGTTTACTGACTTGTCTATCCTATGCATGTAACAGATCCTCGCCAGGAAATGCTGAGAGTATGCCACATGTTTCAAGAACACATCATACACACATCAGAAATTGTAGATGTAATTTCCTCACTGCCTAGTCTATGCCTAGAAAATAAAGGAAAAACTACGTTTAACCCATGCCCTGACATTTTTAGCTTTACACAGTAAACAATAATTGCCAGTAACTTTCACTCAAGGAGATAAAATATCTCACTAAGCAAATTTGAGTGAATATAATGGCAAACACAATCATAAATACAATGGTCTCAGAAGAAAATGTCTAAAGCGGAATTCTTTCAATTCTGATGATGTCTAAATTTAAATTCTTTAAAAATATGATGTTGTTGAACTATAAAAATAAATATTCTACTACCTTATTATTAATTAGAACATGGAGTGGTAAACTATTAAAAATGCACAGAAAATAATAAATACACATAGAAATCAAATAATGTTCTAGTATTTCAAGATATGCAGATTAAAGTATTTTCCATGAGGATAAAACCACAATGAATATTAAAAACATGATTCTACGTTGAGTATTTCCAGTGAAAAAAGAAAATTATAACTCAGCCTCTGAGTTTTCATGAAGATTTTATATTAAACTATTAGACTTTTAAAATAAAACAATATTTTTAACCTAAAAAAATCTATTTGAAATAAATTTAGATTTACAAAGAAATAAGGAACATTTCTGTAAACCTGTCACCCTGTTTCCTCTAATGTTAGCATCTTGCATAGTTATTAAGAATGTGTCAAGCAAAGACATCTAAATAATACAATAGTATAAACTGGCCAAGGACTATTGGGCTTTCAAGGACTATTTGGATTCTATTCCAGAATCTAACTTAGGACAGTCCATCAGACAGTATGGTCATGTCTTCTTCATCTCTGAACTAGACTTCTTGGAATAAAGTATCATTTTAATAATGATGAAATTCATTCTAAATACTAACATCATAAAACTATTCAATGTAACCAAAATATCTTTCAGAATGATAAAATGAATAAATCAAGATAGTCTAACATTTAATATTTACAGTCCTGAATTACCTTCTTCAATTAAAAAAAATATAATTACTTTTTAAAATGTTGAAAATTTTAAAGCATGCCATTGTTATGTAGATTTAACACATTCATTAAAATTTCTTTTTATGTGTTTTGCTCACTTTGCAAATTAAACTATTTTGATTCCCGGCATTTTTAAATTGAGATCCCATATAAACCGCAGTTTCAAATTTCTAATTAAAAAAAAATCAAATACTAAAAATGCATGCTATACTCACCATTTTGGTAATCAACAAATGATTTTATTTAAAAAAAAACTAATTTCAAAATTTTATTTCAAAGAGATTGCCTCATTACAGCCATAGAATGTAAATTTGGGAGGAGGTTCAGTGGACTATGGTGGAAGATTATTGCTGCTTTACTGGTGGCTATGGTATGTGACAGCACATTTTCAGAAGTGTGAGCTTGTCCCCTAAGTTATAAACTCTGTGGTTAACCAATGTCACCTCAACACATATAATCTAAAAAAGAAATTATCTGCTGTGCTTGTTTTGATTTAAATGGATTTTGGATCCCTCCCCCAAATGAGTTTTTCTTACAGTTGCTTATATAACGGTATGTTCACTTTATTGGTTTACCAGACAGAAAAAGAAAAAGAAAAAAAAGTAAGAATTTACAATATGCTCTAGGACTGAAATCTTCAAGATGCTTTGAAAGATGCTCCAGGGAGGGATTGGCATTTTCTGTCTCTGTGGTGAAATGGAAACATATACTACTTTCTTTCACACAGAGCAGTGAGATTCATGGTGATTACTTCCTTTCTCTGAGTTATTTCAACTGACTCCCCAAAAGGCCTCCATGAGCTTTGTGAAACATACAAAATAATCCCATAGGTTCCCTATGATCAATTCAGTACTTCATTCTTTATTTGCTGGGATTAAGAGTTTGTTATTAACTTTGGAATTCTACTTTATAACATGTTCGGCAAAGAACCTACTGTAGTTCAAATAAAAACAACTTCTGCATCCATGACAAACATAAAAATACAGTGAAAATATGCAAGCAATGTCCATCTATAGGCAAATGGAGAAACAAAATGTGGGATGATGAATTTGGGAGTTCTTGCATTTGGGGGCTCCTTGGTTCTTGACTATGGTGTGAGAGGAATCCACAACATCTCCTTAGCAGAAATAAAAGCAAAGCATATTTAGAGAAAAAGAATAAGGACACCAGTGAGAGGTCCCTGGGCAGGTATAGTCCAGGGAAAAAGCAACTGCCATTGTGAAACAGGGCTCAGAACTGTTCACTCTGTCAGTGTTCACTGTTTGTTCCCTGTTCACTGTTGACTCTGTCCTTTCTTTGGGTATATTGTGTAGGCATTCACAGGGTGTAGTCTATCAGTCCTGGCAGCAAATCAGAGCAAGGAAGAACATTTGGTCTGAGTTCCCAGGGTGTCAACCAGCTCCACAATTCCTTTGGGAAGGAGGGCACATTTGGGAGTGTTTCAAGGTATTGTTTATCCTGTTTAGGGGCATTACTTATTGTTCAGTAACCAGCTGATTTCAAGGAATTGCCCACCTCTGGATGCTTCTTGTTCTCCTTAGGCTTTATCGCCTGCTTAGAGGTTGGGGTGGGGAACTACTTTTCTCCTCGCTGGGCTTTATCAGTGCTGGCAAGCATTTTCTGGGGTCCTGAGCATAGCTGTTTAATTTTTTTAGGCATTGCTCTCCTTAGTATATACATACCGTTGACTATTAAGTTACTAATATGAAGTTCTAACACATGCTACAACATGGAGGAATCCTGCAGACATTTTAAATTTTAAGGTCAGGGGCATGTCTAAGACAATTACAGGTAGACAAACCTATAAATTCCATTTACTGCAGGCACCTCAACAGTCAAACTCAGATTAAAAAGCAAAACAGTATTTGCTGGGGGTAGGGATCAAAGGTAATGTATCTTTTAATGGACAGAGTTCTGGTTTTGAAAAATGAAGCATTCTATCGATGGACAGTGGTGATGGTGGTAAGTAATGTTAATGTTTCAAATTCCACCGAACCATATACTTAACAACAGTTGAGATGATGGAATTCTTGTAATGCGTATTTCTCCAAAATTTTTTTTATAAATTTAGGAACACAGCAAAACCATAAATGAATAAGGTGAACCTCATAAATAGGGTGGTTGAATATAAAATCTATCTTTGGGATCAAACAATTGGGTCTGAATCTGTTTTATCACTTATTATCTATATGTGCATGATTTTTCTCACTTTCAATGAGGAGGGAATATATCTATGTTTATTATTATGTTGTTCTGCCACATGAATAAGAAAACATGCAGTCATTTCTCTTGCAGGGTGAATTTTGAAAAGGTAAATTGATTATAATGTGATCTATTAGGGAAGGAGAGAACAAGATTTGCTTTATGCAGACTACTTTCACTGAGATTCAAACCTGATAAATCATTTCCAGCCAAAATGAACAACGGTGGCTGCAAAACAGATGTCATATTGTACTAGTTTGCACTTTATTTATTCTAACAATGCAAAGTAAACACAGGAATTAAGAAACCTATGTTTCTTAATCCTGATGGCAAAAAGAGACAGTCACATTATTCTTGAACTGAAGCTAGATGAAATCAAGGCCAGATTTGTTCAGGGATCTTTAGGCTTCATACCTATACATATATAACTATAAAAAATATTCCTCTGTTAGGGAAACTTTTGCAGAGGGAAAAATAAAACTTTTATGGTATTATTGTGAGCCTCAAACTCTGCCGCTTTAGAATTATTTTCATAGGAAAACATATAAATCATGGCATCTGAAAAACATAATTATTAGCTCTATTAGATTATTAGAAGAAAAACATTTAGTACAGGGCTAAGTAAAGTAGAAGGTTCAATAAATATTTCTTTCCTTCTAGCCAATGTATTTGGTATATAAATAGGAAGGAAAATAAAACAGAAAATTAAGAATATGAATTTGAGAAGGTATTTGAATAAAAAATGAGAAATACGGAACATCAACAAAAAGTCTGACTAATGTTCTTTGATTAAATGTGAAAGATATTTTCTCACATAATGACATAATTCTGAAGAAGCTACTGCTATGTGATAATCTATGCACATAACCAGAAGAATTTTATCTGAAGTAAATATTCACATCTAGCTCATCTCAAATAATAAGAATATATTAACTCCATATATTCTGACTAAAATTTATCGATGCTATATGCTATTACAGCAACATGTTTCTTCTCTGGAGCTAAACTGTTTTAGATACATAGACCATCAGTCATTCTCTCCATATACTATCGGGGAAGAAAAATAAAATGGAAACAGGAAAGACTGAGATGATGAGGGTAGACAGATTCCTGGGTCACAAAACTCTAGGAGGTGTTTATTTTTAGGACACTGCAAGTCCAAATGTCCTTGACTTGTGAGTCTGAGGGGTCTCACTCTTGTCTTGGTCATAAAGAGAGGCATTGTAGAGATACAAATGTGTTTCCTATAAGCTAAAGCCAAAAGAATAGCCAGCATATTGAAAAGTGGAATCGTTACTTTGTTCCAGTATATTTGTATTAACATGGCCAAGTACCACATTACCTATTACCTTTGACAAAATATGACTGATTGGTGGTTTTGATCCTAGACATGTCAGCTTATTTAGTATAGTGACTTAAATAAAGTAAAACTAAGCAAGAAAGATACATATGGCAATGCAAGCTTTCTAATTCCATTAAACTAGCAATGAAAAAAAAACATAAACCCTATCCCAAAGTACCTGAATCCCAGCAATGGGATTGTGGTTTTCACACTTTACATGGTTTCAAGCACATGAGTGACTCTCTGTTCCTGGATCTCCATGTGGATGGGGGTTTACTTTCAGGAAGCAAAGCTGGGATAACACAGGCCAGAGAACTGATGGCAAAACCGCCAATACTATGTGTGTAGCCTTTCCCATCAACTCTTAGGTTCTCTGGGTAGCAGCTTATCTCTAATTGAAAGGTTAAGCAAATCATTTGTGAGGTTTACTTAGCCTTGAAAGTTCTTTGACATAGTGGTTATTCTATTTGACTTTACTCTTGTGATTGATAAAACTACTTTTCCTCAAACCTTTCATTGGGAAATGTTCTTTGTCCTGTCCTTAGCTAAGATGGAACTCTGGGGGGCTGGAATATGGGTCTCACAAAGGCATGGCTAATGGTAACATCTCATAGCTCTAGCAACTTTAATTCCAATGCATGTCATTGCATTAACCCATAGAGAAGCAAACCATGAACATTCGAGTAATCTGCTCCGCTTTATTACTTTCTCCACATGAGTTTACTAAATACAACATAACTTACACTGATCTTTTAATCACAGTACATTGTTTTCCTGCTCTTCATTTATAATATTTAAGTGGTCATTAATTGGAACAAACACCAATGATACTGCTAAATGCATAGGCGCTAAGGGCTATATCTTTCAGAACAGTTTTTTCAAACATACAACCCATTTTTAAAAATACTGTCATTTCAGCACCACTTAACCTCTGCTCTATAGTGGCAGTAAATTCTGTTTAAATTGGGAAGATGTCCTATTACAAATGGAAAGCAAACATTCTGTTAACCAACTTTCCACAAGAGGCCACCTCAATTTTGTGGTTTTAGCTGTGTCACTGACCCATTAAGAAGCATTCATTACTGCCAATAAAACAAACTGTTCTCAAGGATAAACATCCTTATGGTTCATGGGCCTCAATAAAGTCTTTAATTTTCAAGACTTTTTAAGAGTGTATTACCAGCACACAATGCTGGCAAAACTGCATAACTACCTACTAATAACATGGGCCATTAAATAATCCTGTTGCATACAGAATGCTAAGATCTTAGATTAGGTATAGACATGTGAACTGGTCCTGAGTTATTAGTCATGGAGATTCTTTTCTGTCAAGATAAAGGCTTGGCCATTCAGTTTTACATTGACATGAATTTTCATAAATCCACAATCCAGTAGAAAGTTTTCAGTAAAGCAGGTAAGTAAGTAGAATGGTAGCATCACAAAGAAAGGTAGGCAAACTGTGGTCTATAGGCCAAACTCAACACACAACCTATTTTTATAAATAAATTTTTATTGGCATATGTCCATTTTTGCTAAGTATTACAGCTACTAGTGAGAGGGTTCAATTGTTGCCAAGGAGATCACAGAATTTTTTTAAAAAATGAAAAATTTACAAGTCCTTTATAAAAAGTTTGCAAACGCCAATGGAACACATTCATTAAAGAAACTTAATTGTTATCCATATGGTTCAAAATAGTAATTTGAACTGTTATAGTTTGAAGTAGGTACCATTTAAGATAATAAAAATACTATTTTTCTCTCTAATTCATAGATTATTTTGCTTTTAAAGTTAGGAATCTGCACTTTAACTGCACAAACATAATTATGAACTTAATAAAAAAATCATTTAAATAAAAAGCAAATATAGTACTTGTTTGCAGGTACCCTTGTTTGCAGAATTCTCCGTAATTCTGCAAGAACTTAAACTCACACTTATAGACTATATTAAAAATACATTTTCTCATCACAGTGCCAAGAAACGGCAAGAATAAAATCCGTCATTATTTAATGAGTTTTCAAAGGCTGGAAAATGACCCTCTGATGAAATTATTGTAATAGATATCACATTGTTTCTTAATCAGGAGGTTTTCCATTTAAGATACTCTTGGAGCTATGACAATATGCTTTGAATTATCTCACCACTCTCAGAGATGTTTCCCCTCATTAAACCACTTTTTCCACTATCTCCATGTAACTTATATGAGTGACAAATAACAGCATCCACACCAGTGTTTATCTCTACTGGAGCATGCCAGGAAAGCACTGCTTCAACATTGCTTTACAGATCTTCTTCTCCTAACCAAAAAGAGTTTTTATACTTCACAGTATGAAAAAATAAAACTCTAAGCTTAGAGGAAAATACCAAAAAAATAATTTTCCCACCTAAGTTGTGACTAAGAGGTGATTAAGGTTAAATCAGATCATGATGAGGTGACAAAACTAACACACTGGCCTGGACTGCAAAATTTATGGGTATGCAAAAAAAAAAAAAAAACAAAAAAAACTGACAGTCAAGCTAAAGAATATTTAATGCGATTTTTCAAGAACCAAATCTGATGCAAAAATTCATGGGAAACAAAGTCTCGAGAATTGTAATCAAGACAGTATCACAGAGTCATATTAGAATGTCAGTCAAGTGAGTAATCAGTATTTTTAGTCCTGCTTTAAACTCATCATAAATTTTGGTGTCCCTTTCAATTTTGCACCCAGAGGCAGGTGTATCTCTCACCTTGTCTTAGTCTCACACCTGTTCTTCACTGAGCTAATGGAAAGTCATCAAGTGATAAGTGTTGAAAAGTCCAATTTGTGAGGTGACTTGTAAGAGAGTTAAATTTTCTGAAAATTTGCCAACAACAGCACCTACTGCTGATACTGATAAACCAACCCAAGAGAGGACATTCCTTCTCTCTGGTTTTCCTTTCCTTTCTTACTTCCTTCTCTCTCTTTATATATTTGGCATTCTTTCTTCAACACACAGGTGCACAAACCTAGTATTCCCTTTTGTATTCAGAGATAAAGGGCTGACCTCTGCTTTTAAGTTACCAGTGGTTACTCTTATGTGCTCAGAACATTAAACAAAAGGATAAGTGATTTAAGGACACCAAGATACCAAGGGACACAAGGAGTTTTTCATTAAATACAGACTTCATTCTTTCCCTCTTTAGTGAAGAAGTGACAAAAGAATTTGAAAGTATTAATTGAAATGTCTCCGCTTACTGCATAATGCAGCATGTTCAGATCCTCTGGGTCATGGCTCAGTTAATGTACAGGCTACTGTGTGCCAGCTTCATCATGAACAATATAAGACAAGACCTGTGGCAGTTTCCTTTTAGAGAGCACCTGAAGCAATGGTGACTCATACCTTGGCAGTAATGTTCCCCTCAACTTGATTAAACTTCTAGTCAAGTTCCTCCCTGACTATGGTCACTGACCTCTTATTTTTAAAGCATTTATGAAGAGTATGATCCTATAATTCTAAATTATAAGTCAGTTACTCCAATAAAAATTAAAAAGAAAATGGTGAATACTTTCTTTACCATGTTGTGCTATCAATCTCCTCTCAGTCCCTGGTCAGATTTATAAGATAGAAATGTTTTCCTCAAGAACTTGGGAGTCATTACCTTGAAACACAGTCAAGAAAGATAGTATCTACTTATCGACTGAATTAAGTCCTTTCCCCTCAAATTTATATGTTCAGTCCTAATCCTCTCCCACATGATTATTTTGGAGCTGAGGCCTTGAAGGTGATTGAGTAAATCAGGTCATAAGGTGCAACTTTTGATCCAGGAAACCAGAGAACTTTTATCCTTATAAAAAGAGGAGAAATGCCAGATTGCTTGCTCTCTCTCTCTTTCTCTCTCTCCTTTTTATGTGAGGATGTAGAGAAGGTGGTTATGTGCAAATCTGAATTAACAGCTCCCATTAGAAACCAACCTGCTAACACTGTGATCTTGGACTTATCAACATCCAGAACCATGAGACAAAATATAATTTTGTTGTCGAAACAGTTCCATACTCTTTACGGCAGCTCAAGCCAATGTATTCAATGTCCCTAGCACCCAGTATCCACAGAAGGGTTGGCGCCAAATTTACCGAAGAGCCATCAGTTGACCTAGATGGCCTAATCCACTAACCTCCTTTGTGACCTCTTCCATTGTAATTTCACTAGCTCAGCTCAGAACATAAAAATCCTTCTGCCTTTTGCTGGAATGAAGCTGAAGTCAGTCTCTCCCTTACTGCAGAAGAGGTGAATAAAGTCCTCTCTGCCTATTAAGCTCAGTTCAATGTAGTTTTGCTTTGACCAAGATAATAATCCAGTGTAATTTTGTTATTCTCTGCAATCCCATTCATATATCTTCAATCAATTTTCTTGTCTATAATTATTAGCAAGGTTTCAAAAAAGAGGATTTCCTTTTTAAGCACAGCAATGAATCTAATGAATTTGTGGAATTCATATCATACAGACATTCCTCCTTTCTTAATATTCTGGTTGCACTGTGCTACACGAGGTAAATATATTTATTTAAATATTCAATAAAAAGAAAGTTTTCTATTTTTCAGCAAATACTACAAAGCAAAGGTAGTCCAATTGTCTCCTTCACTTCCTCCCTCCCTTCCTCCCTCCCTCCCTCCCTCCCTCCTTCCCTCCATCCTTCTCTCAAAGAAGGTGACCAAAAGAGTCAGTTTTTTTTTTTTCTGGATTACCCCTATTTAAAGAATGAAAATTCAATTTTCCAGGAAGCTTCTATTCCAGGCAAGCTGGTTTAATAGACTGAAAAACCCATTTGTCTCTAGAATTAGCTATCTCTCTACCAGGTGATAAGGGACAGGCCATGGCACATGATCAGTATGTATGAGATTGGACTCTTCAACTGCAAGCAATGAAGACAATGAAGGAGGGGAGAGAAAAATAAATGGAAGGAGACAAAGGAAGGAAAGAGAGTAACAGTAAAGAAGTACACTTCTAGTGCTATTACCAACAGAGGAAAACTCTTGATTCTAACATAGCTATAATTATTTATGTAAATTTACACAGCTATTGTGTACATAAGTCAAAAGAATTTATACTGCAACATTTTATATACATAGATAAAAATGGCTACATTTAAATAAATTTTCAAATTAATTCATCCTACAGTAAATGGTGGTATTATATGAGGGATATCAGTATATTTCAGAAACAAAGATAAATGCTTCCAAGCAAATGCAACTCAGCATATTCACTCTGCACAAAGAAAAATGAAAGACAAGTTTAATAGAGCAACCAATCACTGAACAATCCTGCAAATGTGAAAAGTGTTTGAATTATTGCTTCTGTGAGTACTCCTAACATTTTTATTAACTTCCAAATACATAATAATGACATTTCAAATACATAATAATGACATTTCAGGAAAATCTCCATATTAGACACAGATTTTAAGACAAAAGTTATTCCCTCAGCCCAGTTCTACAGCGATCATGGTAATAAAAATTTCTTGTCCATAGAAACACTTAACTGGCTCAACGTTCTTACAGCTCAACTTGACAGAGCCAAGGACACAGATACACACACACACACGCACGCACACAAAATTGAAATTGCTCAGATTGTATTATAGGAAAAGAGTGTTTTCAATATATGTAAGTTTTTTTCTCCTCTTCTTTAAAAAAAAGTATAAACACACACCACTCACACACACATATATCTCAAAGTTTTATTTTTAATTCTTTTTAATTTTACTATCCTCTGAGGAAAATTTTTTTATATGTATGAGTTTAAAAGTAGTTATAATTTATTCAGATTTACTTGACTCGGGCGTAAAAGATAGTATTTGTTTGTGTATATTACATATACAGTGCTCAATTGCTTATTTTCTAAATGTTATGTTTTCTTCAGATTATCAGTAACCTCTGATAATGGTTTCACTTTCATAAAGTTTCCTAGATCTCAGACTTTTATAACAGCCATGGCTATTACTGTCAAGAGTTAGATTTACAGAGCTAATTTCCCTTTTTTTGTCTCATCAAGCCCAAATACCCAGATTACTATTCATCATGTACTAAAGACCTTGTACTCTCTATTCATTTATTCATCTTTTTTCTAGTTTTCTACTCCAGCACTGTATCAGAATTACCTAGAAGGACCACTGAACACCCACAGATATCTTGGTCCAAGCCATGAAAATTCAAATTAGACAAAAGCCATGTATCATTGTTGAGTTTCAACAATGTTATCTACTTAAACAGTACTAGCCAGGTCTCAGTAACTTCACAAAAAAACATAAAATAGCACTCTTTTCTCTTACTGAGTCAAAGTAAAACAAGTTATAGGAAGAAAATGTTTTTCAGTTATGTAAGAAAGAAAAGAAACCACTTACCCTTTCACTATAGACTACTCTAACTTGTACTCTTTTCTTTTACTACTTTTCCTGTAATCTTGCAGGCATGATTTTGGAATGTGAAAACTAATTGAGCAAAAAGATGAGGAGAGACGATAATGACTCCATCTTTCCTGTGTTGTCACAAATAGATGATCCCAAATAACAAATGAAAACTATAATTAAACAACACTAGCTTTCTTGCACAGGACACAGAAGATAGAAAGAATGGATTCTACATGTCTACATGGAGTGTGAACTTCAATAAAATACAATGTTGAGAAACCTGCATGTTCACCTACCACTCAGATCATACCCACTTAGAAGTTTTTCCTTTTATGACTATCTTTAATCACTCCCCAAATTTGCCTTTATTTCAGCCCTTGTGAATCTGCTATACAATAGGACTACTGAAAAACAAAAGGAGCAATAAGATATTGAAAAATAAAAAACAGGGTTTATGCCAATGACAGTACAATCATATTGGCATTCGTCAAGGGCAATAGATTTAAAGCTATGTCCCAAATACTACTCAGAGTTTGCTTATTTTCCCAAATGGCCCCAATGATGTCATGCCCAGAACCACCTGTGTTCTCACCCAGAGTGCTCCAATAGGCACCTGCGGAATTATCACAGACTGTGGTAGAGAAGACTGTGTTCCCAGGTCCAAGAGAGGCACTTTGTCGAAGGTAAAGTCCAAAAGGTACACATCAGAGGAATGTGTGATAGAAACTATATTTGTGGGAATCTCCATAAATTGACATTTCTCAACATACTTTCAACATATTTTTCAGAAAACATTTATTAAGATGGGTGCCATTTTTCTATTCTTATTTTATAAATATATAGAGAATATAAAATATACATGGAGGGAGGGAGGGGGAGAGAGATCTGTAATGGGGAACATTAAAGTAATGAAAATGACAGTCTGTATATTTAGTAGATTGAAAACTCCATTTTCCTCTAAAAAATGCATTAAAGATCCATTTATTTTCATAGTTATAAAATTTTATCATGTATCTCTCATTATGTTACTCTAAAACCAAAATTGACTAGCTTAAATAATCATATAGGAAATATGATAGGTAACATGACAGAATGTGACACCTGGAGTGGAATGCACAGTAGGATTTAATAAATAGGAACCAAGAACTGTGCAGAGGAGTTAGGATTTTATTTTGCTTCACAAGACAGAATTCCAACATTAAGGTTCATAAACAAAGGAAGGAAGGAAGACAGGAAGACAGGAAATCAAGAATGAAGGAGACTGACAAAGAGAGACTCACACATGAAAAGAGAAATGAAAGTATGCCAGGAAGAAATCAAATTAGAAATAAATCCAATGGGAGTGAAAATGTGATTGGGAATCTACAATATCTTTTAACAATACATAGGATGAGATAGCTCTTATAGTTCTGAATTTTGGTTAAAATTCCAAAGATGAGGATAACGGGCACACTCTAAAGAAAGGTCTTAGATAGCCTTCAGTTTCAAGAAAGAGAACATTTTCTCATGTGCCTACAGGCTATCAGTAGGGAAATGCAAAGCAAAACCACAGTAAGACTCTACCTCACTTCCCTGACATGGGTCTTTATCAAAGCAAACAAACATAAATAACAGAAATAACAAATGTTCCTCAGATTATGGAGGAAAAGGAAACCTCCTACACTACTGTGGGTGATACAGACTGATCCAGCCTCTAGGAAAAAAAATAAGGACTCTGATAATATTAAAAATATATGTACAATAGGTCCATAATTCTACTCCTTCGTATTTATCCAAAGAAAGCAAAAAAACTAATTCTAAGTGAGAAATTACTCCTATATTCATTGCAGTTGTAATCAGAGATGAGTGGATTAAGAAGATGTGGTGCAAAAACATGATGGAGTACTCCTGAGCTATAAGATAAAATTTTGCCATTTTAGACAACATGGATGGAACCGGAGGGGATGATGCTAAGTGAAATAACCCAAAGGGAGAAGACAAAATAAAGCCTAGAAATATTACTGCAGAGCTGGGGCTACTAGAAGGGGAGAGTGGGAGATGGACTAGAAAGGGAGGAGCCTAAAGGTCTACAGTGAAGAAATATGGGCATTCTGGTGGTGGGTGGGGTATAATGATTATATCTGAGGAGGTGTGAACCTATTCCCCTGAATCATACATAGCATAAAATAAAAAGAAAACAGATATGGCAAAATAATGTATTGTTTGTTTCCATCCTATTATTTACACCTCCATATAATATAAAACAAGGTTAGAATTCTGATTATGAGCTCTTGAGAGGTTCAGCATTGGTGATATTTTCAGAGTATACTGGAAATATGTGGGTGATAATAGGTGAAAGTTTTACTAACAAAATAAACTGACAGGGTTATGGAAAGAAAAGATATAAAGAATAAAAGTCAATTTCAGGGGAGATATAACTCAGAACAGTACCTTACTCTCCTAGACAGGCTCATAATCCAGCACTTCTTATACAACCCATGGAGAGAGCTGGGCCAAGGATGCAAAAAGCAGCCAAATCTAAATGGAGGGTGCCAATATCTTCAGCTTAGAAAATGAAGTTAATATTTTATGCAGATCATTAAACTGAATTCTTTAGAGATTAGCAGAATAAGGTTTTTACCTTGCTTCTTACCTTCAATGGCCCTGAAGTTCTTACAGCGCCCACCTGTCCATTTTTTTTGGAAGCCAGAAAGTGTAATGTGCATGGAGAAATTGCTTGGCTAAAATACACGATTTGTCAATGTACTCAAGCAACTGTCAATGAAACATGATCAGATGGGTGTACCTAACTTTGTTAGTTTTTATTTCTTGTAGGCAGTATTAACATAGTTGAGAATTTAGCTTCTCAAATATTATTTTGCCTTAGGAGCATGAAGCATGGTTTTTCTTTCGAAAACTTAAACACATGTATAATCATGGAGATTATCATTATCTTAGTCTGAATTCCCTAAAGGCAGACACTAAGACATGATATTGGCTGCAAGGAATTTTTCTGAGAGATGGTAAAAAAATGAACAAAAATGAGAAAGTGGAAAAAGAGGAGGCAGAAAAGGCAACAGAAGGTTTGATAAAGAGTGGGTTATCACTATGGAAACGGGGTACAGAATTTTCTCACAATTGCCCCTCAGAGGGACAGAGGACAGTGATCCTAATTGGTTGAAGTGGTTGAGAATTTGTCTAAATTAAGTATCAGGCACTTAGGGGTGGTTCTTTTTGTGGACTGAGCAACACTTACAAAGAAAAGAGCCTCAACACTAGTAAAAGCACTAAGAGAAGCAGAGAGTTACATATGCTTGACATGGAGAGCACTATGTCTGGAAATTACCAACCAGTTTCAAGTTACTTCAGTGGCAAAGTGAGAGACGATGGAATATGCAACTGCTGGTGATCACTGCAGTCATTCTGCTGAATTATCCAACTCAACTCATTCTCCAAATTGTGTATATTTGGTTATTGTTACTTCAATATCAGTCATTCGCTGGCAAAAGTTTCTAAAAATCTAGTGTTAATGGTCAGCTAGTGTCCTATGGCACCAAGAGATTCCAAGTAAAGGGTATTTATCAACTCTCCTTTTTCACCTATTCTAGGCTCCCCCCCTCCCACCCCGTGTTATCCTTTCCAGTGATTGAAGCTCCTTGTCCAGTAGAATGGCCTGGACTTAATCTCTGAAAAGTATGAGCCCCTATGTATCTTGGATTGTTGCAACTGGCACATTTAGTAGTTATCATTCATTGTTGAAATATCAAGAAGCACCAGAACTGCTAGCCTCCAAACAAAATCTACTCTTTTTGCAATATCTGTTGGCAGCCTTCTCTCTAGGTGTCCGCGGTCATGAATGCTGCCATATCCAAGGGTATAAAATCTCCTTCTCTGATTTGTGTCTGGTTTATAATTCTACTGCTCTTATGATTAAGCCCTAGGCCAAATATTAAGCATAGTCTTTCCTGTTTTAGGAGATGAGCGTACCTTTAAATGTCATTGATATCTGGACTTCTAGAACATGTTCTAAGTCAAGAGTGGGCTGCTTTGATTTTATGATTATCTCTCTTTATAATCATGCAAGTGAGGGGTGTACAGGGAGCCCAGACACTTAAGAGGCACACAACCTAAGGTGCATGACTAAATCTGAGATCAGCACCCCATGTGTCTCTCACCACATGTCCCTCCTTCATCTCACCTCCAGTGTACTTTCACCTTGTGCCTTCCCAGCTGTCCCCCAGACAGCATGGCATGCAGGGAATGGTAGTTCAAGGCAACTACATGTAAATGGGGCAGGGGAAATGTGCCATTCATTGGGCTGCGGTATTCCTCCCCGTTTCATGGAGACACATCCTGTAATAGCTTCCAAACTTTCAGGGTAGCTAACAGAAAGTAGTCAAGTATACAGTTCTTAAAATTACCATTGATCTTTCACTTTCAATTGGTAAAGCTTTGTATAAACTGCTATTTATTCCTTCTCTTTAAGGAGCTTTGACTCTCCCGTTCATAGGGTTCTTGGCAATAAAGGATGCTATCATACAGTGGTTCTACCACCCATTCTACATACCACTGAAAAAAGGACCCCTGCTTTCATCTGACTGGTAGGTGATTCAATTCTGGAATATTATTCTGTTGTTTTATTCTCTTGGATCATTTCCATGACAGCCCCCAAGGGTTGGGAGAAAACCCTCAGGCAAAGTAACAGAAAAATTTAGGAGCTTGATCTGGGAAGTTATCTTGTATTTTAACTGTCTGTAGTGGTTACTCACACAGAGATGAACTGATTCTAGATAAACATCAAAAGTGCCCCTTATAAGCATTTAATTACCATTTTATTTTAAAAGATATTCTTTTTAATTAACTAATTATTTGAACATCCTTTTTTTTTTCTTTGATTCCACAATACAGAATCTGTCCCCACAGATTTCCCACCACCAAAGTGCCCATGGTCCTCCACCTTCATCCACCCTGTTCTCCATTCTTCTCCTCCTCTTCCCTCCTGAGTATCTCAGACCTAAGGTCTACTTTCAAGGGTTATTCATACAGTTTTTCTTTATCTGATCTAAAGGATAATTCTAACGAACTACTACTTAAATGGCTTCTCTGTCTACTCCAGCTCTTTTCAAAGAGTACATCTAAAGATAAAATGTAACAATTTGAATACATAGTTGATCCTTTGTTTCTACTGTTCTAATGATTTATTTACTTACAGAGAAAATCCATTATTTGAGCCATCTTTACAAAAAGAGAATACTGTCACTCTATAAAACCATATTTGTTGCAGCCTCTTAAATGATAACCTAATGTAGTTTTCAGTTATAATTTATCCAAAGTGGAGTTTTAAGAGTCCTTTCCCATAAAAAACCAATCTACTTGCTTCAAAAGGTAGCATCAAAAATGCTATACAGTGAAAATCATCCTGTCTCATCTCTCACATTTCTAATGGAAAATTAATAAATTGGAATGAACAGAGACAGTCAACCTTAGCAGACATTTGAGAAAGAGATAAAGTCACCTGACTTTCATCATTCTTAAGTCACTAAATTTTAAGACATAGTTATAACAAAAATTTCAATTTTTTTCAAGATAATAGAAAATATTTGTAGATTAGTAACACAATATTAGCCACATAAGTCTATTAGCTATAAACGCCATCTCCCTCTCTGATAACCCTAAATCATTATATAAGTTATCTTAAGTCCTTCCTTATAAAGACTTAATCAGGAACATGTATTTCCAACTATGCATCAACATTATGGAGTCATACAGACTTCTTGCAACAAGAAGTGGGGAAGAAAGTTGTCAATGTTTTCTACTATTGCTCTCAGTGATGTAGCCTATCTTGAGAAGGAACATATATCTCCCTTCCCAGTAGATACATGATTTAAAAAGAAACTCCATTTTTTAAATAAAGTACTTATATAACTTGTATTTTACATATTCACATAAAATAGGAAACTTACAATCTATAACTTTTGTCTATTTTCTTTATCAAATAACTTAAGAACATAAGTGAATTTTTAAAAAGTTAATATTTAAATCAAAAAAATTCACAGGAGCACAATAAAAATTAAAATCCCACTTTCTAAAAATGACTTTATATTAACATAATCTCCACAAATTTATCCCTTCACTTTCTGCTATTTCGTTGCATATTATTTTCTTCTCATTCCCATAGGAACAGTGCAAATTATCTCATGTTAAGATAATTTTTGTCTCACATTTGCTTTGCTCACTTGTCAATTTTTCCATCAATTTTCCATCTGTCCAAAACCAGTGTTTTCAAAAAATTTAAGATAACAGATAAAAAGGAAGCTTTTCATGTATTCCACAATAATACCTCAAATTCCTATGATTCAGTGACTATCCAATCAAAGGAAAAGAGAAAGGATGTTTGGGTTGAAGTTAAAGAAACAGTGGGTTAGAGATGCCTCCTAAGGTCTTTAGGAAAAAACATCCTTAATGTTAATGACAGTTTTTGAAGAACTGTAAAATATCTTTTAAAATGTGCAATATAAATATTTATAACATGGACAACTGATCCAAAATTTTATTCCTTCCATGGTGTCCATCCATCAGCAGTAAATGATTTTGGACCACTATGTCAATCATACCTCCCATAACCCAATGGTAATGACGAGCTAAACCATTCCTTTCACACACAGTTACAACAAACCTGTTACCCCTGTTTTCTAGATGGGAAAACATACCCAGGTAACAGTAACTTTCCTGAACACCAGAGTTTCTAAGTCTGTACATATGCCACCTTTAATCTTAAAACATTTATTGCTGCTTCTCATCCATTTATTAGTCTCAACTTTCACCTGTTCTCTACATGTTTCATTTTTCCTTTCCTTTCTTTGAACTCACCCCATACACTCACACTTACATTTTAATTTTAGCAGGTGTTGCTACCACCACAAGATCTGCTGGGCAAATTTCCCTTTGCGCTAAGGAGTAGGTAGGGTACATGTAACTCAGTTCTAAGTAGCAGAATCAATCAGTTTACTTATTGCATTGTTTTGCCAATTCTAAAAATAAAATAAATTCACCTTTTGAAGCAGTGCTAATACTTTTGATAAATTATTAAATTCACAGCAAAGACAGAGGATTATAAGATTTTCCCTTCGTAAGCAGCTGACATTACTGAACACCAACCAAAGCTTCTTTGCGTTAATGATTGTATCTGCGCTATCATCTGTGGATTCAAATTACAAAAACAGTGTTAACCCCAGAGAGTTCTAAATCTTATTTCAAAATGAAAAGTCTTATTTTGCTAGCTACTTACCAAATAATGTTTATAAAAAGTTAACTTAAAAAAGTCAATGTTAAAAAACTGACTCAATATTTGTCTAGAAAGACAGGTTATAGAAAATTTATAAAAGGCAACAATATTAGTGTCTTGGAATAATGATTTTCATTTTAAATTCATATCAATTCTGAGCAATCATTACTCTCAAATTATTGTTTGGGGCATCTATGAATTAAATCTTACATCAAATTTTCTAATTTTATTTTTATTGTAAAACCTGAAGATATGAATGCATCGAAAACAGACAACTCTAAGGCAGTCTCCCAAGCAAATGAATATTTAAAGCAAGATTGTCAAAGAGTAAAATCCTGAAGAAAAGTCATGTATCAAATCTATACAGTTTCATATAACACAGGAATTAGTGGCTACAAAAGGACAAATACGTCATAGTTAATTTGCAGAGTTTGTGGTGGAAATAGATTTATCTTGGTCCCAACCTACGTCCTATGCACAGTTCCCTTTCTCCTGTTCCTGATATCTCCTGTAAAGGGAAGATCGCTGTAATGTCTGTTTTGGTAGAGAAGACAACCAGTTGTCAGAGAGCCAGTCCTCAGGGACCTGTAATGCTGAAACAGATTTCAACTGTTCATGTACATGTGCCTTTATTGAAAAAAATAAAGCCACGTATAATTATAATTAGCTATAATTATAATTGATGATCATATTCCTAGCACTGATAAAATAAATACATATTTTAAAAACAGGCATGACAAGATTTAGATCAGCAGTTAAATCAGTGAAACATGGATTATACTCTTATTGACCTAATATCATCTTTTATTCACTGGTTCTGATCTCTCTATTATTTATGCTGATGTCAAACACTTTAGGATAACAAAGTTCTGAGGGTCACTACACCAAAAAAGGAGAAACTAAGGCAAAAGAAAGTAACTATTGATAACACCACTTCCTGAAGGAAGACTTCAGCAGGCAAACAAGAGCACAGGCAGAAGAGACAGGGCAAGAAATCAGTAGCATCAATTAAAATGATTCCTGCAATTTAGAGAAGTAATTTGAGGAAATAAGACATGTGAGTAGAGTCATCTGTTGAGATTTTCTGCAATGGAAATACATTTAAATCCCAGAAGAAGGCTAGAAAACTATGGGGCATTTTATTGGGAGAAAATGATAGAAATTCAACAAGAGAGAAATTGCATGGGAGAAATATGGCCAATTCAGATTCCACTCTATAGGAAATGGAATTAGCAGGGGTAAGTGTAGTCATGGTGCTGGCATTTATTTATTTTTTCCCTATTTATTTATTTTTATTTATATATATTTCACATCATTTTAGTCCCTGGGGGTCACCCACCACCTCCCCTCCCTGCCCACTCCAGTGTGAATAATGTTCCTTTCTTGAACATTTTGTAGGAGCATTTGAAATAGCATTTTCATGGTACACTGTGACTATTCATATAAAATACTGGTGGGGGGTCCTGGCCAAGGTAAAGAGCAATTAAACTGCTGAATAAGAACTTTATTTATTGGGTTAGAACTATTATCCTATTTAAGCCATCCTTTCATGATGTCTGTGGTACTAGGGAAAGAAGATAAAAAGGTAGAAATAGAGGGTGTGAGAAAAAGATTTTCTAGTAGAAGAGCATTTCTTCCAACAAAATGAAAGGACTATAGAGGGTTAGATGTTGGCAGAAGTAGAAATGGGCAAGAACAGAGACTACAAATGGAATAACTTGCAGTGAAGGAGAGAGTTGGACAAAAAAGGTGATTGCTAAGGAGTATTAATAGTTTCCCCCTTGGTTTGACTGTTTTCTTATTAAAAAATGTGATGGTGTTTGTTTTGAAATTGTTTAAATTGAGTATTTCAATAACATGATACTCAGGATCATTAGAATTTAAAGGAGTGGGTGCATTTTTAAAAAATGGATTGCAAATGTTTCTCCACTTACCAACTGCCAAGAAGATCACATTACATTTACTAATGTCACATTACACTTAGGCAGGTTTCACTGTGTTCTGACTCTGGTGATGCCCCTACAAAAACATTTTATAATCAGAAAGTATGAATTTCATTTAAATAGACTAGTTCAACTTCAATAGTACCATGGTTTTCTTTTGTGACTATTCTTACAAATTATGAATTTTCTCTGAGATACATAGGTCATCCAGAGTTCATTCTCTAAAGATGGTGGTTGGGTGGTGGTGATGGCAAAAGAAAATAATAATCCAGGAAATATCAACTACTGAATTCAAAGAAATGAACAGCAGATGCTGCAAATGAAAAGATTTCAAAAATTATTTCAGTATTTCCTAGTAATACATTTTCAAAGAAAAACCCTTGCTTTTCCATGAAATATCACCAGAGTAGAAACACTCACCTCTAGTCTGTCTGGGTTGCTCAATTTTCTAGAAATCTAAAACTGCTCTAAAAATTCCATTAATTTTCAAACAAAATAAAAATAAGTGGTTGCCCTATTTTTCTCTTTTTATCTATATATTTTATTTATAATATATAAACATATTATCTAATAGATACTATATTCTATATATACATAGAATATACATAAATATTCTATTTATCTCTTTTATAATTCAACAAGATTTCTAGAAATAGATATTTAACTCTACTTATGGAGATCATTAGATAAATAAACATTCTTATGGTTTGCATAAGGACCAAGTCTTTGGAAAGAAAAGGAAAACACAATTTCTTTATAATATTTTCAAAAGAGCTTTCAGGTTACAGTTAATGTTTATAAACTCATGTTTAAAATGTATGCCATTTATTGAAATTGCTTTGGGCTGATAGATTATCTGTTCATATTATTTTCCGAGCAATTTATTTAAGAAATTAGATTGTATTTATTGTACATCCCATCGAACAAACATGATTCCAGATTAGTTTCCAGATTAGTACAAAAACATCAGGGGCATTTAGAAAAGATAATGCATTCTTACCCAATCTTAATGAAATTTAAAAATTGTACATATGGGGACATCAGAAAGTTGAGGGCACTTTTCTGCCTTTGTATCTCAAAATGTCATGTGATATCAAGGTAGCATTCACCCCTGTGCCTCAAAAAGTTAATAAAAATAAAAGGATTCCATCAAAAATGTGAGTTAAAGGGGAATTCTGCATACAGCATGGAGAGGTCCTAAATGTTAGAATGATCTCTGTCTAGGACTAATACCAACCAGTGAAAGGGAAAAGAGAAAAAAAGAAATTTATGCCAAGAAATAATTTAGGTCACTTGTGTTGGTGAGCATTTATCTGCTGTTCTTAGTGAAACTAGTTCCAAGGATCACTGAGAAAACTGTGACCACCACAGAGTGCTGTGGCAATGTTGCTTAGTTCTCTCATCCAGGATATCAGCAGTTGGTTCTGGAGTATATCATAGTAACTTAGTGTCACTTTCTTTCTCTAGTCACTTAATTTTGTTCTAAACAATTAAGCTAAGTAAGAAATAAAATAATGTAAAATTTTCAGAGAATTTAAAAGATTTAAAATATCAGATTTTATTAGTTAAGTAACTGATCCTTCAAATTATCAAAATTTGAATAAAGCAAGATCATTAAAAATATTATTTATATTTAGTATCATCCTTAATACCTCAGAAAGAAGTTGGCTTCTCTTTAAAATAGTTTCTGAGTTTATTCATACTTTTGTTTGTTCTTTAACAGTAATAGTGAAGGGACTATCTATTTCTTTATTATTTCTCCTAAAATGTAAATCTTATAGAAGAATACTCTATTATTTGTACAAATTACTCAGAGTGAACTTATGAGTAGCTACGCAAGATGTCTCAAACAGGGTTACAAGAAGCTCTAGAGAAGAACATGCTAAGCTTCTCTGAGAAAGCACTTACATGGTAAAAAAAGCATATTTAACTGAAACACCAGTGGTATTTAAAAATCTACAGAGAGCAAGGCAGTTAATAAACTGTGGACCTTCTAAGACAATAAAAATGTGGTGCTCTTTAGAGAAAATTGGAAATACCAATACAAAATTTTAAGCATAAAGGAACAACATTCAAAGAAATTGTGTTCTAGAAGCAGGTCCCTGACAACTCTAGACTGGTCCCCGACTCTTCTCTGAATGCAGGGAGAAGAGTTAAGAAGCCCAGCCCTTGGCTAAGTGGATAACAGTAAGAATGGGTGTTGTTACTCTTAGGCCCTTCCTCTCAAGGAAACCTTGGGAAATGAGAGAGCATACTTCCAGCAGTTAGCAGGGATGCAGGGATGATAGAACTGAATCCATTCACAAGATTCTTTACCCATTCACCCAGAGCATAGGTATGAGGAGGCTACTGGGGGCCGTGGTGAAGAGCATGACCTCAGCTTCTCCCTTCACAGGACTTAGATTTTAAGGGGTCTGTGCTAGGGTACGAAGGCACCTACTCACAGAAGACCTGTAGGTGGTAAGCATCCCTGCAGAATATCCACATGTGAATGTGGAGAAAGAGGACACTGAGCACAAGAGATATAGCTGTCCTTTTGCTACGAGTTACCAGACTTTCTTGGCGAACCCTTCGTCCTTGGACACTAACAATGCATAGACTCTGTCACAACCATTGCCCAGCTATTCCTGAACAAAGCAGTTAGCAAGATGCAAACTCAAATCCATTTAGCTAATGGAGTTCAGAGTGTTATTAGTTTTTGAATTTTGCTCTTCCTATACATTCCATAATTTATGAGCACGGCTGTGCTGGGAATAATTCACAACTGGCTATCTGATGGGTGGGTGTGTGTGGGTGTGCAAATAATTACATAAACATAGATATGTACATTTACCATAAAGATTGCTAATATAAAGAAGCGTAATACACAACTCTTAAGAAATGATGAAATATAAAATACTCATGATGGTCATCTCCATATATGCCTATGGATTCTCACCGAAAGCTTAGCAAAGGTTGACAACCTCTTGTAGTTGTCATTTAGAGTCTCCATCAACAACCTGTGCTGCTGCAAGATGAATGCAGGTTACATTTTTGTGTAATGAGTAAGATCACAGTGAATCAGGGTAGGCTTCTGTGGAAATTTACTCATTCATCCATCACTTGAACTACTTTTTTATTAGAAAAGATAATTGCCTTTAAATACTGAAGAAATTGTATTCACATGCTCCTCACAACCTAATGTTCATGAAAACCATACACTTTTGTTTAACTGGTGTGGCTGACATTTCCCCCCTCTTTTAGGCAAATAACAAGTCATCTCCCATCTTATTCAAACTGCCAGCATGATGTCACTGTAGGCAAAACTGGGAGAGAAGCAGCATTCTACTGTTATCTAATATTTCTACTACATGGATGGCTATAATGGACACAACTTCAAAATCATGAATCAAATAGTGAAAAAATTAGAAAGTGGCAATTTTAATATTTATGAAGCCATGATTATAGTGGTACTTATTCCATGATGTGAATATTTATTAATATTTAACATGATTAATCATACATTTATATATTAATTTTTAATCATAGTTATTTTACAAAAGGGCTTGCAAAATTGCTGAAACGAACAATCAGCTCTCATGCGAGCCAACTTCAGCACAGCACTGCTGCTGAGTGTGAAGCAAGCCCCATGTACTTATCATTGCACAATGCTCTTCCTGGTTTGTTGGAAACTTGCTAGTTCCAGCACTGAAAATACCAAGAAATCTATCAGTCTCAGGCAAAGTGGAATGTCATTACCCGAGTCCATGGACTTCACAAAACAATTATGATTTAAATACTTAGTGACAAAACTAGTTCTATTTTGCTTTCTGCTCTGAATTTAGCCCTTTCTTGGCAAAGTCATTCACCCACAGGGTCTCTTCCCTCTGGCTTTAGTAGCTGGTTAAGTTTGTTGTAATTCAGGTATAGTCTGAATTTACCCTTTCCCTTTGGTTGTGTGTGGGACCTACCTTTGACATCATTCAGACTTCTATTCTCATGGGGGTTACCAACATTTACTTCAAAGTTTACTCTAATAAGATTATGTTGTCCAATATCTAGTTAGAGATGCTCAATAAGTAGTAACTATCATTAGAGTGTTCTGATGAACAGTCCTACCCCATTGGAAACCACTTCCTTTCATTGGCAGACCCTAATGAGAGCCAGTCTGCCTTTCATGTGCCTGCCAGTGCTTTCTGTCTCTGCCCTACATGACTAATGAGAAGTGTCCAAAGACCATTTCCTGCTCAGGACCTGAGAATCAGTCTTGATCTTGTACCAGTTTTGGTACTCCTTCTCTAAGCCAGCTCTAACCAGCTTCTTCCTGCAGCCAGCCTGTTTGATGAGCTACATGGTATTGTAGTCCTTTATCTTACAACTACTTTAAAAATTCAGTTCATATTTACATCTGAGAATAATTGGGAACCTTTTCTTATTAGAGTGACAAATACTTTCCACTTTGATATTATCATGTTGATTTAAAACTAAACCTAGAAAAAAAGTACATAAAATGGAGGCAGTGATTAAGTCTTCCTTTTTTCCAAGGAAATTGTTTATCAAAGAGCTAAACTGAGAGATGGTCTAAAAGATAAATCAACATAAGGAGTAGAAGTCAACACTCAGTTTTGTAAGAAGTCTAAGTCGTACCAGAACACAGCCTGCTCCATTCATTCACATACTCTCAACAGGTACTTTTTGCACTACTGGGTAGTGGTGATAGAGACAAATACTTGCTTCTGGCTCTACAGAAGGAGAAAAGCTGGAAATTTCCTGCTCTAGTGTCTAAATGAAAGGGTTAATACTGTTGCCTGGACAGGACAGATGACTTGGGCAAGGGGAAAACAGCTCACTCCTCCCCACATAAGCCACAGACTCATTCGCTGTGAATGCATTTACCTAGAATGACTGGGGATGAGGTTATGGCTTACTTTGACAGGATTTGCTAAAATGAAAGCTGGAGAGAGTCCTAAGAGCCTGCATTGTCAGATATTGATATGTTTATTCTCTAAATACAGGGACTGCTTCTGATTGCCATGCAGCCTTCAAAACAACAAAATTGCTTCCTAAAAATTGTTCCTAACTTCTCTGACAGTGAAGGATTAACAAGTTCTTATAGCCCTCAGTCAAAATTAAATTTGTGCTCTTTCTCTCAAAAAAGCCCACAACTATCTTTTGTGTAGAAGAGAAATCATAAATATGATTTTAAGAAATGTTTCTGCATAAGATGGAGTCTATATACCAAAATCAAATAACATGCCCAGTTAGAGAAAGGCGTTAATTACACAGTTATTCTTTCCCTCTGCTTCACTAGAAAGTTGTTTAAATTGGAGCAATTTCCTTTTCAGTACTACATTGTTTTTCTCTACATGTTTTCAAAAATAAAACCAAATCACCACGATTACTGAGTTTTGTTGACATCTGGTCTAACTGATGTGGTAGAAAATTAGGTTAGACTGTCTGGGCCCTTTTCTTCAGTAGTCTCTTGATTGTCTCTGAAGAGCATGTTGTATTCTTGCCTGAAGGTGTCAGACAGAGCTAGGCAGCTCTTCGAAGATTATTGCATCGAGAATAACTCTTTAAAAAGAATGTCATAAGTCTCCCGCATTGAACAGCTGGCCTGCAAGGACTTTGCAGGAGTAATGGTCAAATCATTAAATCAGGTCCTAGAAAATGGCACAGTTTTCCCCTTCATGATATGGGAAAAGCCCGCGGTGAAAGGACAATATTCCTCACAAGCAGATCTCTCTTTCTGCAGAATTGCACCAAGCATGAGTCTGGGGGTGAAGGGAGCAAGTGGGTCAGATGCAGGCCCACTGCTTAATTCTACATAAGTAGCTTTGTTGCCATTAACTCCCTTCTCAGTATTCTACTAAGCAAGCTTTGTCTATTCATCACCAAACTAACATAGACATACTGAGTCATTCATGACTTCAAGAAAATAAAAATCAAGTCAGTTTGATCTCTTGCAGTTAAGTCCTGACTGACGAATTCCCTTCAATGTCATTCACCTAGCGCCCCTCACAACCATAGTGTACCATACACCACTGCACTGTCACTCTCCACTGGGTTTTAAGCCAATTGAGTTTTAACTCACAGTAGAGGCTTGGGGGGGGGGAGATAAGTCTAGTGATAAACATAAAGAATGCCATTAGCTCTTCTCTGCCTTCAGGATTCAATCTCACAAGGGTGTTTTCATTTGGCAGCCCTTGAGGGCAAAAAAAAAAAAGGCTTATTCTCTGTTCTTTGGGCGTTAAAACCTTACTAAATTCTGGCTGAAAACATTGTCCCTATTTGAAAAACATTCTTTGACCTGGAGAAGCTAAATTAATAGAGCTCTCTTTATTGAAGTATTTTATGCTTTGGCGATAGCATTCTATCAGCACTTCTCAACCCTGTGTGACTGATCAACAAGGTGGCATACCCATGTCGTCACCATGAGTGAGTATGAGGCAGGGTAGACAATCAGAGACACTTGTAGTTTATTTGTGAACAATGAATTGAGTGCCTCTGTTCTGTTTTTCACCTTGGAAATAAATACTTTTCCCCCTCTTTCTTAAAAAAATCAACTATAAGCAAATGGTTATCTGTAATGGACCATTGGATTCTGAGCAGAGCACTAGCAACCCAAGGTCTTGGAAAAAATGAATATAAAGTAGAACTCACTAACATTTGAGGTAAAGTCATTTTTGAATTAATTTTTTTGCAAATTATATATGCATATACAATATAAAACCCATGGATTAAAAAAAATATGGTCAATCTGGCATCTTTATATCACCATTTGAATAATGTTTACTGAACAACAAACCAGGGGATGATATGCATAACACCTGTTTAGTGATGTGAAGAAGTTCAAGCATAAGAGAGGTCTGTTCAAGAGGAAGCACTTTGGCTCCCGAGTCAAATATAGAAACCTATAGAAGAATAATATTTTGAATGTTAGGTTAAGGTTATTTTTTTTTTCTTTTGCAAAAAATACTACCTCTAACACTAAGAAAATTGATATTCATATAAAATGTAAAAAGTCCATGAACTCATCAAGTAACTAAAACTGTATTTGTCCCTTTGGAAACATAATTTCACTAAACATTAGATGCTAATATGTCTAGATTAGAGATAAAGATAGAAAAATTGATTTCACTCATTTGAACAGTTGACTACATTTTACAATTTATTTTTTATTCCTTTATTGGGTGATTTCCACTGAATAAATTTTTTTATTTCCAGAAAACTTCTTTGTTTAAATGTGGTCTCTCAACACATGGAGCCAATCATAGCCATGGATTAGAAAGAAAGGTGTTTGCTGGAGCAAAAGAATTGTTTAGATTTGACCTTCAAACAGATTTTTAAAACCTGCTGTCACAAATAATAGTCTGAAAGGCAATACATTCATTCGCAAGACTCAGATAACTTTATCAGAAGAAAAATGTACTGATTCAAAACACAAAAATAAAAAGAAGAAAGTAGTGAAAAGTTCTGACTGACCTGTTGGGAGGGCCCTGGAGGAGAAGAGAAAGGAAGGAAAGGATTTCCTTTCCCGATAGAGACCTTTCTTTCAGACTGGACAATCTGAGTCCAAGAGAGAAGGCCGCTGGTGAGGTGAGCCCCTGGGTGAGGTTCTTCAAAACCAACCTAAGGTGAAATCTAGGAGCCGCTGGAGTGAGGGAAATAACATGGAGGAGAAGGAAAGAGGAAGCAACCCCTCAGGTTGCACAGCTCTCCAAGCCAGCTATGGTGACAAGAAGTTAACTGGTCAGCAAAAGTGGTCATGCTACCATGATGGACATTTCTGTATTCATTCCACAGACAAACTTTGCTGTGGAGAAGTTATTCAGAGAAAGGGCAAAGAGATATTAGGTTGACATAAGTTCTTAGAATGCCCTGCTTTTTCCTCAGCAGAATTTAGCTAGCCTAGGCTTTGAATGAGTGCCATCCAGCTACATGGAAGCCTTGTAAAAAGCCATACCCCATACATGTCATCTGCATGTAAAAGTAGCAGTAGGTTCGAGAGATCTCAGTTGACAGCCAGTGGAAAGCCACCAGTGGCAGAAGTGGGCAAACAAAGAAGTCATGGGTCATGACTGGAACTGAGGATGAGCAAGCTCCTCGGTGTTGGAGGCATGAGTGGGGACGAGACTGTGGGACATGTTTCTCAATGTGCTTTGACACTGGACTGAGTGTTTCGCTTCCTCCTTGGAAACCCAGAGCTGTGTTGTGCCTCAGACACAGGCTGTTATTATCTGGTGCAGCACAACAGAAATCATGGTAGCACTATCCCCATCTCTACATGCTGTAGCTCCACAGAGCATTGGTGAAGACCTGATGCATTCCTGGGGTCTATCCTGATCTGGAAAGTGGGTGGTGATTGAAAATCAACAGACCTTTCATCAGAAGCAATGAGAACTCCTGAAGAGCTAAGCAATGCTAACTCTTGTGTAATAAAACAGTATAATAAAACTATGCATTGCATGCCTACAAATGTATTTGTGGATTTAAACTTGCTTTATATGAAAACAAACAAAACAACCCCAAACAAACACAAAATAAAATTCAAACCAATGAATATTACATACCAAGTGGATGACACAGAAATTTATGTAACTGCAGGGCCCATGAGAGAATAGTTGACTAATAACTGGACAACAGGGGAATTAATTATGATGGCGATAATAAAGCTGAACATCAAAGAATGGTAACGCTTTGATAGGCCAAAAGAGATTTTGAAAGCATTCCAGAAAAGTGAATAAAAAAATGAATGGAAGATCCTCGTAGTGAGTTCAATGCAACAGAATGTAACAATGTAGACATGAAATGAGTCCAGTGCATTGGATTTTCATGGCCATATTATGCAACTGTTATTATAAAAAATTAAGAAAGCCCACATCTTTAAGCAAACATAGTGTCATGAACCAAGAAAAGTTATGGGGGAATAATAAATAATCAATAATATTGGGAGTGGAAACAGAAAGCAAAGAGAAAATGAAAATAATCTAGATGTGAAATAATAAAAGCATGAATAAAATATGAAAAAATGGATAAAAGCAGTAACAGTGGAGGCAGAAGGAATACAAAAGATAGAAAAGTGTATGCTACTGAATATGGGGTCAAAGATAAAAATACTTCAAAAATGACAATATATTTGGGGAGTGAGTGATGAAATGATTGTTGGCAAGAGTCAAAGAAATAATGTCAAGAGAGATGTTAAGGCAAAAAAAAGAGACTAATTTTATTTAAATATGGGGCTTATTGAATTTGAAAAAAAGACATTTTATAGACAATGTCAAATTGACAGATATAGCTGACATTGAGATGCCAGGGGGGAAGGGACAGACTGTGACAAAGATTCTGCCATTCAAAATTGATCCTATAGTCTAAGCCCTGCCTGCCAGCTTGGGTCCTGGACCTTCAGAATTCCTCTGCCAGTGGAAAGCCAAGGCAGCATGGAACCCTGGGTAGGCCCCCTGCACCTGGAGAGCCTGGGAGGGGGTACAGATGGGGTTTTAGCTCCATCCACCAGCGGATGGTTGCACGGGGCAGCCATTTGCAGCCTGAATGGACCGAGATATGGCTTGACCAAGTCCTGACCCCAAGAGGGCTTGGATCTGTGTCTGCCCAGCCATCCGGGCCCTGCCCCCAAGGAGGAGGGTACCTGTGCAGGTGAGGGGGCGGGGGGGGGGGAAGCCCCTTCAATTTCACTCACTCCAGTTAAATCTTCAGAAGGACAAAGGACATAAATAATGCAAATGCAATCGTAGAACAGGTGAGGGCCCAGGTAAAAATCCAGGCCACAAGTCTGAGCTGGACATAATAGATGGAATATCAAGAGAACCAGTGTATGCGAGACAGGAGAAACAACTATGTCACAAATGCACACCTACGCAATCACCGGGTCTAGAAGAGCCAAGACCTCACTTTTGAGATGCCTTCTATGAGAGCAAGATGCCCTTCCCCACACCACGGGAGAGGAAGGACAAAGAGTGGGAGCTTGGCCCCACAACAAAGCTGCAAACTGATGCAGGGGAGATGCTCTACATTCACAGATGCCTATAAGCACAGAGAGACTTCTTCACTGACACTAGCAGGGAGTGAGACCCCCTAAACCAGATGCCAGAAGCATAAGGTAAAACAGCAAAAACACTACAGAGAAGGTAATGGAGAAGACAGCCTACAATGAACAAACAGACAGATGACAAATAAATATAGACTAGCTGCACAACACAAGGTTAACACTGAAAACCTACCAGCATGTTTTGCCTGGTCCCAAAAACAGAGTCCCTCACCCAATGAAAAAACACTGCCACAGGACAGGAAAAGACTAATGAGACTAATGGACTTAACACAGACTAGCAAACAACAAAGAGAGGGGTTTGAGTGAATGGAAGGGGTACCAGAGGGAGGGGGAGGTATCCCCAAAACCATTTACCAAGGTTGTGATTTAAAGAATAAGTAAAATTTTATTTAAAAACAAAACAAAACAAAATTGAGCCTATAAGGTACAGAGATCAACAAAGAATGATGGTGATTGGTTCAACAGCTGGGGAGAAAAAATGCTCCCATAACCACTGCTATGTTCTCATATCGGTATCTCCCTAAAATGCACTTGTTGAAACCCTAAACCCTCAGTGTGATGATGTTTGGGTGTGGGACTTTTGTACCCTCGTAATGGGACTAGAGCTCTAATGAGGAAAGAAACCGTGCAGGAGGAAATGCCTGGGGAATACACAAAAAAGGAATTTGTCTGGCAAGCCAGGAATCTGGTTCTCAGCAGACACAGTCTGTCAGCACCTTGACCCTGGACCTCCAGCCCCCTGAACATAGGAAATATATGCTGCCGGTTTTATGTCACCAAGTCTAAAGTACTCTATTCTAGCAGCCTGAACTAAGACAAGTATGTTCTATCAATGGCAATCTGAATGAATTTTTTTTTGGTTTTTCCATATCTTTTGAAATAATTTTTTCACTTAAGATTGTTTCTAGAAAGAACATTCCTTTGCTCCAGGAAAAGAATGAACATTTTTGATAGTAGTTTACAATTATATCTATATACATGAACACACACATATAAGTAGGGTTTGGTAAGTTTTACAGAAAAAATATTCTGAAAAATTTATTTGCTTATTATTGTTATATGCCAAAAAAAA
>PVHY01000960.1:0-111526 GCA_004024945.1 Uropsilus gracilis | reverse complement strand
AGCTTACAGGCACGAGCCATTGTGCCCAGCTCCCCGTATTTCTTTGAATAATTAATTTGCTCTTGGATATCTGGACTTTCCTAGAACATGGAAAGATTATTTGATATTCTGATATGTCCTAGAATCACTTAAAATAAAAAAAAAAGTGAATGGAAGGATTCAGTCATAAAGAGAAGGGGAACTAAATGTCAAGAATAAAGAACAAGATTCTTAGAAAAGTAAATAGCTTCCAAAAAAATTGCTTCACTGTACCAGAGATTACCTAGGTAAGAGTCATACCTGCAATCCAAGCACTACACCCCTCACCCTGACAGGCACAAGTCAATGTCAGGGAATGGGTTGGCACAAAGAGGTAAGGTTTGTGGTTCTGGCCGCCTTTGAAAGATATGAACTAGTTTTGAGCAATGAACAGCTTCAGTAATCACAAAGCATAAAGGAGCAGAAGTTCTCCCAAAAGTCCTGCACACAGATACCAAGACTTGCTTTTAGAAACCGGCTCTCATACTGTTTGGTCAAATAGGATGAGAAAGATACGAGCTGTTTTACATTCAAGCTGAAGAAGTGTCACTTCCCTTGCACTAGCACACCTAACTCAGTTTCTTGAAAATAATGATGGAAAGATACAGGGGAAATAAAACTATGTCTAGAATTTTGCTTATCACCAGGATTGCCAGACTTGATATTTCAATTTAATTGTTAGTTTATAAGAGGTCATTTTCCTTAAAAGGTAAAGAGCAAATGGCTTTTATAGATAAAAGTTTTTATGATCACTGTGTGAGGTATGTAACTATTATAATATAAGCTTTGAAACTCATTATTTTACTCTAATGCCACCTTAGAGCTGCTGGTTACATTATTATGCACTTAGAAAAACTATATCATTTTCACATTTTTAGTGACAACTCATAATCATAGCTTACAATCATGAATTATGAAGACACTGAAATGCACAGAAAAGCAAAAGCTAAGTCCTTAGCTTGCTCCATGTAAAGAAAGCTTGCTCCATGTAAAGACATACGGCTTTGACACCTGTTGCTAGAGGAACTTTAAGAATGCAGAGCACCGTAGGTTCCTCAGCATTGGAAATGGATGCCATTTTGAGAAGCACAGTTGTTTCCATTTGTTCTCTTCATTATTTCAGACGTCTACTTTGTTTCCATGTCTTAAAATGTATTCCCAGTCAGTTTACTAAAGGGTGTATGTTTCAATTACAGGTAAATGTGAACAATCAGCTACATTAATGACTAAAACCATGACATAATAGATTAAAAGAATCAGTCAACATATTTTTAACTTCTTTTTTTCTTTGTTATTAAGCAGGTAAAACTTATCAAATCATTGTTGTATAGAATAGCATAATACCCTGCATTTCTTATTTTTATTAATACTTAAATTGCTAATAAAATAGGAATTCTTTCTCCTTGATCTCTCATGCTGTTTTTTAAGCCATATACATTGTCCTTCTGGATTTAATAGCCATATTATAGTACGAGGATCCAAAATGACTCTCACAGGGCCATTTCTTCATTAAAATGGCACTTTTTTAAAAAGTTCGTATAGCATTAAGCTTAGACTAATCATACAAGTGATTCCCGTCTCCAGTGAGTATAGCTAACTGCATTTTCAGAGGAAAATGAGTAACAGCCACTAGCACTATTTCACTGTGAAAGAAAGCTCGTTATTGAAAATAAAACATTTCACAAATGGGATAATAGCGTTGAGATCAAAGATCCAAACACAAAGGAAGGAGGCTTATCCTCTGACTTTCAAACATGATTTGCACTTACACTTCTATTACATTTCGTAAAATTCCTCAGCAAGTACATAGATGGTAAGTGAATGACTAACCTGATGTAGAATTATAGGACAGGGTTGGAATCTCCTGTTGCTCTTTGGCTCCTACTGCACACCAGACTGTATCAATAAATGATTGCCACATACAGATGCTTTGCCAAACGACCTGAACTCCTAGTGGAAAATAAAAAACATTTCTATAGTATGCATTATTCTTCAAGGAAAATACATAGAGGTGATAATATAAGATTGATAAGAGTTTACTTAAGTCATTATTTTAGTATTTTATGGAGATTTTCAAGATATAAGAACTGTATTTTTTTAGACTGATATTAAGATCTATATCTACTAATTTTAAAGTATTATATACCCATAAATACTAATTTTAAGGTATTTTCAAATCAATGGGAGACAGATTGCTTTCATCAGTACTTACTCTTCATTCCATCCTCCCTCTTTTGAATAAAGTATAGTATAGATTTCAAAGCAATGATTTATTTTGATTCCTATCATTTTATTTTATAAATTTTGGGTCATTACTTTTTAGCAAGTCAGCAAAAGAAAACAGTTATAAAGTCATTGAGAGTTGATCAGTTCCAATTCAACAAGCAGCTAATGAATTCAGTGCTTTGAAAAAAAAAAAAAAGCCTAATAGGTCCATAACCACAAATTAAAAATACCATAATTAACTGAAAACAAAGTTCATTATTTTATGAAATAATTCTAGTGTGTATGTATGTGTGTATTTGTGTTTGTCTGTGTGTGTGTGGTCGGGATGTTTCTGTCATGATTGCTTGGTATCATAATATTCCTTCATTGGGCAAAAAACTAAAATTCACTTAATCACTGGAGAATTCTTTTTTTTTTTTAATACTTTATTTCTATATGAATTTCACATCTCTGTGATCTCCGGGTCAGAGACTGTTCCCACCCTGTCCCAACCTGTCCCATCACCCCCGCCCCAGGTTGTATACTTCAATTTGTTGTTGGCTTGTTTTGACTTTTCTTCATGGATTTTTGTTTATTATCTTTCCCATGTCCCATATAGTAGTGAAACCATTTGGTTTCTGTTTTTTTCTTTTTGACTTGCTTCTGCTAATATGAATTCTTCTAAGTTCATCCATGTTATCATAAAATAATCTAATTTGTCATTTTTAATTGATGAGTAATATTCCATTGTGTATATATACCACATCTTTTTCATCCAGTGATTTGTTTTGGGACATTTCGGTTGCACCATGTCCTTGCAATTATAGATAGTGCTGCAATAAACATCCAAGTACAGGTGTCCCTTTGTACCCACATTGAAGTCACCTTTGGGTAAATTACCAGGAGAGCAATTGCTGGATCAAATGGTAGTTCCATTTTCATTAATTTGAGGCACCTCCCACTGGAGAATTCTATTGAATAAATTATATTTTGCTTCTCCAGATTTTTTCCATATTGTTCACTTTTATAGTATAACCTCTCTCCATCTCTCTGTCTCTGTATCTCTCTCACACACACATCTGCAATTATTTATGTATCAGGAAATGATATTTGTTCACATGACTAGATGTGTAAAAAAATGTTTACTTTAAAACAATGTTTTACATTTCCAGATCATCAACTGTCATGTAAATTCCACTAGTTACCTAATGCCAAGAACTAAGCATTCCTAAGTTACATTTTCTTATTATAAGTCTGTGCCTGTTTCCTGCTTATGATCCTCCATAGAACAAACCAAAAATAACTCCTTTTACTCTTTGAAACTGTGAGTTCTGAAACAAATTTTATGAAAATTCTATTATCATGCTATCAAAATCAGACATACGACTCAAAAAAAACATATTGCAAGTCAATACTACTTTAAATTTTCATGCAAAAATTCTAAATAAAGATTAGCAACTAAACCCAACAATATATAAAAATGAGGGGAAATCATTCCTAACTATAATCATAGTAATATATAAGATGTTCTATCCTTAGGACAACATTTTATGTAATTTGCCAAGCTGATGAGGCTGATAAGAAAATTTTAGTGAAAATTTGATGGAACACAGGTGCAATAGTCGTGGGAGAGCTACAGGGACTATATCTGAAGGAAGAAATCAAATACTATACAAATACGTACATGGCATGAGAAAATATATATATTTTAAAAATTAAACATACATGGTTATTAGGAAAGGTATAGTGAATAAAAAAGAAAAGAAAGAATACTGATCAAAATAGAACATCACACAGAACAGGAATATGTCATATGGTGTCTCTTAAAAGTCAGAAGCAAGGCATGGATGCCTGCTGCTCCTATTCTCTTTAACACTGTTCTAGAAAATTAGGCAATTCAGGTAAAAGGCTTACATAATAACAGATAGATATTGATTTAAGGATTAGAATAAAGAAATGGAAATGCCATTGTTCACTAAATATGTGATGGATTCATTAAAAAAAAATCCATGAGATGCAAGGGACAAATTATTTTAACTAATGAGCAACATCAGGTGATAAACATATGAGCTTTTACAGTACACAAAAATCAATTGTTTTCCTGTAAAACCGTAGCAAATACTTATGAAATAGTAGTTCCTAAGGTTACCCTGAGAAATAAAAACTGCAAAGTAACTGGGAATGAAACAAAAGTCAGATAATAATTGAAAATATATATCGTTAATGAAGAACAAAAAGGAAGATTTAAAATACAGAAATAAACTATCTTAATGGATAAGAAAATAGCAAACAAAGGTAATACTATAAACTTACTTATTTATTAAAATACATGAGATTTCTCATAAAAATTACAAAATAGTCTTCAAATTCATATAGATAATGGGAAGAAATTAGTGCATATCCTCTCGTCTATCAATATAAAATACAGAATTATTTTTATTCCTTTTTTAAATTTAATTTTTAAGATTGACTGCACATATATATATGCGCACACACATATGTATATATACATACAAATGTATATATACATTTTACATCATTATCTACTCCGAGATTCTCCCACTACCTTGTCACCCGTGAACAGTCATCTTTATTGCTTGTGCCCATCCCACCCCCAGGAAGAATGTTAAACAGATATACTAATGAACAAAACAGAGAAAGAGACCTAATCATGTCTAAGTTTAAGAACTCTGCCATTACAAATCAGTTATGCATAGAAAGATGCTCTTCTACATGTGTGGAAATAACCCCGTAGAAGCAAAGCACTCTAGATAGTACTCTCACCAGAGTAGGGCTAGTATTTCTGAAATTTCTGTAGGCAGATACTATAAGTTGTAGCTATTGGAGTCAGTTTTTCATGTCATTGTCAGGAAAAAGATATGCAAATAAGCAGAGGATGTGGGGAGGGAGGAGAGGATGACTTCCCAGGTGAGTTAGGGCCTGCAATAACCATATGACTTAGATTTATTATACATGTAAATCACAAAACCCCACACTGACAGACTCTTTAAAAAAAAAAAATGTATACGCTGTGCTAAACAGGGAGACACTGAGAAACTGAAAGTTTCAGAGATATGAAGAGATTAAGTGCACATAACAAGTGGAAACAATGTAGAATCTCCAGTGGAAATAATTTGGAATAGAAGAAGACATTAGCAGAAAACTGATAAAATCCAAATGAAGTCTATTGGTCAGACTTTGGAGAAGAGTCTGTTTAGATCTCTGCCTACTTTTTATTGTGTTATTACCTAAGACATTTATGTAGAAATAAATCATCAGCAAATGAGTTCATTTATTAAAAATTTAATTCTGTGAAATACAATACCTTATATACGTTTTCACCTCAAATTAAATTTGATAACTCTCTTGTAAAATGTGTCATATTTTCAAGAGATTTTTAAAATTTATCTCAGTGGTTTCTTTTTTTCTAAATAGCTGAATGTACTGTGTGTGTACATATATATAATGGTTCTGAGATAATCTAAAGTACTTCCTTGTATAAAGAAAATAGAAAACTCATAGTTTTATATATTAAAGATCATTTCTTCAGCAATTTTTCTTTTTTTTTTTTTCATCATGCTTATCCTACGGATTTTTTATTTTAATTTATACATATATATTTCACATCAATCACATCATTGTGGTCCCTGGGTGTCCCCTAACACCTCCCCTCCCTGGCCACACCAGCTGGTCCCCTCCCGCAGTTGTGTACTTTGATTTGGTTGTCTATATATTAGTGAAACCGTTTGGTATCTGTTTTTTAACTTCTGACTTGTTTCTGTCAGTATGATTTCTTCTAGGTACACCCATGTTACCAGAATATCATCGAATTTGTCATTTTTTATTCATGCATAATATTCCATTGTGTATATATACCACATCTTTTTCATCCAGTAATCTTTTTGGGGGCATTCAGGTTGTTTCCAGGTTCTTGCAATAATAAATAGTGCTGCAATAAACATCCGAGCACAGGTGTCCCTTTGTACCCACATCGAGGTCTCCTTTGGGTAGATTCCCAGAAGAGAGATTGCTGGGTCAAATGGTAGTTCCATTTTCATTAGTTTGAGGGTCCTCCACACTGCTTTCCATAGTGGTTGGACCAGTTTACAATCCCACCAGCAGTGTAAAAGTGTTCCTTTCTCTTCACATCCACGCCAGCACTTCTTGTTGTTTGTTTTTTGGATGTGGGCCATGCTTATTGGTGTAAGATGGTATCTCATTGTGGTTTTGATTTACATTTCCCTTACTGCTAATGATGTTGAACATTTTTTCATGTGCCTAATGGACATTTGGACTTCCTTTTTGGAAAAGTTTCTTTTTAGATCATCTCCCCATTTTTTAACTAGATTCTTTGCTCTGTTTTAGTTAGGTTGTGTGAGTTCTTTGTGTATCTTTGTTATCAGACCCTTGTCGCTTATACAGAGGGCGAAAAATTTTTCCCACTCGATTGGGATTGTTTTTGGTTTTTGTCTCTTTTGCATTACAGAAGCATTTTAGTTTGATGTAGTCCCAGCTGTTTGTTTTCCTTCATTTTTTTTGCCATCTATGGATGTGGCCAAAAATGGATTTCTGAATTGTAACTAATGAAGGGTTTTGCCCAGGTTTTCCTCTATGTATTTTATGGTTTCGGGTCTTAAGTCTAAGTCTTTTGTCCATTTTGAGTTAGTTTTTGTACATGGTGTGAGGGAGGTGGCTGGGTTCATTTTTTTTTTTTTTGCATGCCTTGTTCCAGTTTTCCCAACACCATTTATTGAAGAGGCTGTCCTTGTTTCAATGTAAGTTTTTCACTCCTTTGTCAAAGATTATTTGACTATATATGTGTGGCTTTATTTCAGGGGATTCAGTTCTGTTCCATTGATCTGATTATCTGTTTTTATACCAGCACCAGGCTGTTTTAATTACTATGGCTTTGTAGTATAGCTTGCAGTCTGGAATAGTAATTCCTCCATTCTCTTTTCCTGGTCAGGAGGTTTTTAGATAATCGAGGTCTTTTGTTATTTCATATGAATCTCTGTAATTTTTGTTCTATATCTTTGAAGAATGTTGTTGGAATCTTTATAGGGATTGCACTGAATTTGTAGATTGCTTTTGGTAGGCTGGATATTTTGATGATTTTAATTCTTCCAATCCATGAGCAGGGAATGTCTTTCCATTTCCTTGCATCTTCTTCTATCTCCTTTAGCCGAGTTTTGAAGTTTTCCTTATATAGATCCTTCATGTGTCTTGTTAGGTTTACCCCTAGGTATTTTATTTTTTTTGGTGCAATGGTAAATGGGATTTTTTTTTTTTTAATTTCTTCTTCTTCTGTTTGGCTTTTTGCATATAGGAAAGCCTCTGTCTTCTGTGTGTTCATTTTGTAACCAGCTACTTTGCTGAACTGGTTTATTGTTTCAAGAAGTTTTTCTGTGGATTTTTTTGGGTTCTTTACATATAGAATCATGTCATCTGCATATAATGAGAGCTTCAGTTCTTCTTTCCCTATTTGTACTCCTTTCATGACTTTCTCGTCTTCTTGCCCTTGCTAGAACTTCCAGTACAATGTTGAAAAGTAGTGGAGAGAGCAGGCATCCTTGCCTGGTTCCAGATCTTAATTGGAATGATTTTAGTTTTTCTCCATTTAAGATGATGTTTGCTGTGGGTTTGTCATAGATGGCTTTTATTATGTTGAGGTATGTTCCTTTTATCCCCAAATTTTCAAGAACTTTTATCATAAATGGGTGTTGAACTTTATCAAATGCTTTCTCTGCATCTATTGATATGACCATATGGTTTTTGGTTTTCTCCTTACTGATGTGGTGGATTATGTTCATTGATTTTCAAATGTTGAACCATCCCCGTGCTCCTGGGCTAAATCCCACTTGGTCATGGTGAATAATGCTTTTTATACATTGTTGGATTCAGTTTGCCAAGATTTTGTTTAAAATTTTTGCATCCGTGTTCATTAGGGAAATTGGTCTATAGTTTTCTTTGTGCTGTCTTTATTTGCTTTGGGTATGAGAGTGATGTTTGCTTCATAGAATGTGTTTGGCAGTTTTCCTTCTTTCTCAATTTTTTGGAAAAGTTTTAGTAGTGCTGGCGTCATTACGTCTTTGAATGTCTGGTAGAATTCATTTGTGAAACCATCTGGTCCTGGGCTTTTTTTTTTTTTAGGTAGAGTTTTGATGACAGCTTCAATCTTGCTGCTAGTGATTGGTTTGTTTAAGTTCTCTACTTCTTCGTTTAGTTTTGGGTGGTTATATCTTTCCAGGAATTTGTCCATCTCATCCAGGTTGTTGTATTTGTTTGCATATAGGTGTTGATAGTAATCTCTGATTATCCTTTGAATTTCTGATGTGTCTGTTGTAATTTCTCCTCTTTCATTTGTACTCCTGCTTATTTGAGTGTTCTCTCTTCTTTATGAGGTATGCAAGGGGTTTATCAATTTTGTTTATTTTTTCAATGAAACAACTTTTGGTTTTGTTGATTTTTTCAATAATCTTTTTGCTATCTAGGTTATTTATTTTTGGTTTCATTTTTATTATTTCTTGTATTCTGCTGGTTTGGTGATTTTTTGTTCTTTTTCTAGGTCATCAAGTTGGGAGATTAGATTATTTCATTGGTTGTTTTCTGGAATTTTGATATGAGCCTGTATTGCTATGAACCTTCCTCTTAAAAATGCTTTTGCTGAGTCCCAGAAGTTTTGGAATGTTGTGTCTTCTTTGTCATTTGTTTCAAAGAAGGTTTTAACTTCTTCCTTAATTTCCTCAGTTACCCAGTCTTCATTTAGTAACATGTTGTTCAGTCTCCATGTGTTAGACTTTCTTCTTGCTTTCTTTTCATTGTTGATTTCTAGTTTAATGCCTGTATGATTAGAGGAAAGAGTTGGTACTATTTTAATCTTTGTATACATGTGTTTGTCTTATGTCCTAATATATGGTCGATTTTTGAGAATGATTCATGTGCATTTGAGAAGGTGTAGTCTTTTCCTTGTGGGTGTAGTGTCCTGTATTAGGTCCATACGGTCTAGATCTATTAGGTCCATATGGTCTATCTATTAGGTCCATACGGTCTAGATCTTCATTTAGGGCTTTTGTATCTTTGTTTAGTTTTTTTGTCTTGTTGATCTGTCCTTTGGTGAGAGTGGTGTGTTGAAATCACCTACCACATGTGTGTTCTCCCAATGTCTGTTTTCAGTTCTGTTAGTAGTTGTTTTATAAATTTTGGTGCTCCCTCATTTGGTGAGTATATGTTAATAATTGTTACATCTTTGTTATGTATTGACCCTTTTACCAATATATAGTAGCCTTCTTTATCCCTTGTCACCTTTTTTAGCTTAAAGTCTATTTTATCTGCTATTAATATGGCTACTCCTGCTTTCTTCTGGGGGCTGTTTGCTTGTAGAACTTTTCTCCAGTCCTTTACTTTTAGTCTGTGCTTATCTTTTGTGTTTAAGTGTTTCCTGCAGGCAGCAGAATGTTGGGTTTTGTTTTTTGATCCACTCTGCTACACTGTGTCTTTTGATTGCTGAATTTGGACCGTTGACATTTAGGGTGATGATTGATACTTGTTCCAGTGTTGACTTTTGGAGGGTCATTTGGAGGTTAGGGTTTCCTTTTTTTTTTTTTTTTCTGATACTTGTGATTCTGAAGTCGGTTTTTTGGTTGTCATTTTGAAATTCCGATTAGCTTCCTTGTTTTGGTCTGCTTATTCTTCCGGTGGTTTTAATCTGAGGGCTTCTTGCAAGATTTCTTGGAGTGTTGGTTTAGTGGTTGCATGTGTCTGGAGGCTTTGCTTGTCTGCGATGGTTTTTATTCTTCCTTCGTAGAGGAAAGAAAGCTTTGCACGATAGGGTAATGTTGGCTGGCATATTTTATCTTGGAGTTTTTGAAGCTATGACTCCATGCTCTCCTTGCTTGTAGTGTCTCTTCAGAGAAGTCTGAGGTCAGTCTAATAGGTTTTCCTTTTACGTTATCTGTTTCATTTCTCTAGCCAATCTCATTGTTTTCCCTTATCCTGGACTCTTGGGAGTTTTACGATGATGTGTCTTGCTGTGGTTTTTCTTTTGTTGATGTAGTTTGGTGTTCTTTTGGGTCCTTGGATGTCAAATTTCATTTCTTTCTTCAGGATTTCCTCCATTATTTCTTTAAATATCCTTTCAGGAATACTTGAAATAACAAACCAGTTCGGTAAGGTAGCTGGATACAAAATCAACACACAGAAGTCAGTGGCTTTCCTATATGCAAAAAGTCAAATAGAAGAAGAAATCAGAAAAACCACCCCATTTACCAATGTACCAAAAAAAAATTAGATACCTGGGAATAAATCTAACAAAAAACATGAAAGAATTATACAAAGAAAATTTTAGAATGCCTCTAAAAGAGATAGAAGACATAAGGAAATGGAAAGACATTTCCTGTTAATGGATTGCAAGAATTATTATCATCAAAATGACCATTTTACCAAAGGCAATCTACAGATTCAATGCAATCCCAATAAAAAATCCCAATGACATTTTTTAAAGAGATAGAACAAAAATTAATGAAATTCATATGGAATAACAAAAGACCTCGTATATCAAAAAGTCTCCTGACCAGAAAAAAAGAGAATGGCGATATTACAATTCCAAACTTCGAACTATACTACAAAGCCATAATAATTAAAACAGCATGGTATTGGTACAAAAACAGACAGTCAGACCAATGGAACAGAATTGAGTGCCCTGAAATAAAGCCACACATATATTGTCAACTAATCTTCGACAAAGGAGTAAAAAACCTACCTTGGAACAAGGACAGCCTCTTCAATAAATGGTGCTGGGAAAACTGGACTAAGACATGCAAAAAATGGACCAAGAAAACTCCCTTACCCCATGTACAAAAATCAACTCAAAATGGATAAGAGACTTAAAGGTCAGACCTGAAACCATAGCATACATAGAGGAAAACTTGGGCAAAACTCTCCATGAATCACAGTTCAGAAATCCCTTTCTAGAAACATCTACAGAAGGCAAAAAAATGAAGGAAAATATAAACAGATGGGAATACATCAAACTAAAAAGCTTCTGTACAGCAAAAGAGACAACAGAAAAAACTAAAAGATGCCCAATCGAATGGGAAAAATTTTTTTTGCCCTCCACATGAGTGACAAGGGATTAATAACGAAGATCCACAAGGAACTCACACAACTAAACAAAAGCAAATCAAAAAGCCCAATCAAAAAATGGGGAGAAGAACTAAAAAGACACTTCTCCAAAGAGGAAATACAAATGGTCAACAGGCACATGAAAAATTGCTCAATGTCACTAGTAATAAGAGAAATGCAAATCAAAACCACAAAGAGATACCACTTTACACCAGTAAGAATGGCCCACATCCAAAGAACGGACAAGAATTGCTGGCGAGGATGTGGAGAGAAAGGAACACTACTACACTGCTCGTGGAAATCAAACTAGTCCAACCAGTATGGAAACCTGTGTGGAGGACCCTCAAGTTAATGGAAATGGAACTACCATTTGACCCACAATTGCTCTCTTGGGAATCCCCCCAAAAGAGACCTATATGTGGGTACAAAGGGACACCTGTGCTCTGATGTTTACTGCAGCACAATTTATAATTGCAAGGTCATGGAAGCAACCTAAATGCCCCAAAACAGATGAATGGATGAAAAAAATGTGGTATATGGACACAATGGAATATTACTCATCAATTAAAATTGACAAATTTGATGAATTTATAACAGCATGGATGTACTTAGAAGAAATCATATTAGCAGAAACAAGTCATAAAGAAAAAAAAAAACAGAAACCAAATGATTTCACTAATATATGAGATATAGTGAAAAAATAAACAAAAGACTTGAGGAAAAGTCAAAACAAGCTAAGCACCAAACTGAAGTGCACAACTTTGAGCAGGAGGGAAAAGGGAGGGGGGAGTGAGAGGGGGGAGGATGGGGGGATAAACCCCTGGGATTACAATGTTGTGAAATTTATATATGAATAAATTTAAATTTAAAATAAATAGCCTTTCAGTACCCATATGCTTCTCTTCTCCTTCAGGGACACCCATAACTTTTATGTTTCCTCTCTTTGAGGAATCAGGCAGATCTCTGACTTTTTCTTCAATTTTACCTTGTGTCTCTCTCTTTCTTCTTCCTCTCAATTTCGGTGTCCTCCAGGGTACTTATTCGTTCTTCAATTTCATCCAGTCTGTTTTCTTAACTTTTCCCTGCATTTGAGCTCTTCTGTTGCTCCCTTTAGATCTTGGATTTCTTTCTGGATCTTGATCATTCAATTTGATTCTTCAATTATTTTATCTTTGCTGATCTTTCCTTTCTTGATGCTTTGCATTTCTTCTTCCAACTTATTCAGTTTCTCTGCCATGCTCACTTCTTTTTCTTTGTTTTTCTAATTCTTCCCTTAGCTCTTTGAATGCTTGTAATATGCATAGGTTCAGCTCCTTGTCTGGGAGGTGGCGCGTTTCTTCAATGTTGTATTTGTTGGTTTCTAGAGTTTGTCTTTCCTTCAGTGGTGTATTGGTTTATGTGGGGCTTGCTGAGGTGTTTGCCTTTTTCCTCTTTCCTGTGTTTGCTTTCACACTTCTTCCACATATTGAGCGACTATGGCTCTAATATTGGCTGGCATGATGATTGGCATCTCCTGGTAGTTTGTAGTTGATTCTGTTTTTGTGTCTGTGTAGCTGAGGTAAGTAATTTTTTCTTTCCTTTGGCAGATTTGGGTGTGTGATAAGTGTATGTGCTTGCTACGGTACACTTCTTTTCTCGTAATTTATGCCTTATAGGCTTATTGGACAACACCTCAATTCTGCGTTCCCCTAAGAGGAGTTATGATTAGTAGATGCTATAGGGCTTCTTCTGTGGTTCTATATGGAGGAAGAGTATAGGTGTCTTTTGTTGTTCTTTTTTATTTATAGTCTAGTTGGGTTATCGTTCCAGTTCCCTCTTGGGCAGCTAGGCTGCTGGTTGTGCCCCACCCTCACCTGGGGCCTGGATCGCTGTCTGTGTTTTCCCAGTCTGGCGGGGCCTTTTTGGCGTGCAGTCTCTGGGTCCTGTGCACTCACCTGGGTCCCTTTATTGCTGAGCCTCAGGGCCCAGCTCCAGGTCCCTCTCAGGTGGCTAGGCTGCTGGTTGCGCCCCACCCTCACTGGGGGCCTGGATCGCTGTCCGTGTTTTCCTAGGCTGGCGGGGCCTTTTAAGCGTGCAGTCTCTGGGTCCTGTGCACTCACCTGGGTCCCTTTGTTCTAGCAATTTTTCTCTTGTTCATTTACATGGCATTTCATTTTGAAAGATATTAATGAAACTCGATTTGCATGATTTTTTAATTAAGGTAAGAATTACAGTCTAATACAGTCTGAACTTGTTTTACACTTTCATTTGAGTTGTGTTTTTGTTCACATGTTTGTACTAAAATTACATGATAACTACAAGCTCTTCACAGGCAGTGAGTGGATAAACATGAAAGCTACCACATTAACATTATAACAGGCTCTCAGGTCTTTAAGACTCATAAGCAAAAGTTGAACTTCATGTTAATTATTAATTTTCTCCAATTCAGTCAACACCATTTTCAGGTTTTTTGTTAATGCGTCCAATATTTATTATGTAATTATATATTCATAATTTTTATTATAATGAAATCCCTATCCTTTAGTGCAGCGATTCACAAAATTTAGTCCATATTAAGGTCACTTGGAGTGTCTGTTAAAAGACTGTTATTAAACCCCACCTTTAGAACTCCTGATTTAGTAGGTGTGGGATGGAACCTGTTTTCCTAACAAGGCTTTAGCTGATAAGGTCACTGTAGTTATAAGAAGCATCTGCTTTCAATATTAAAAGTAGAAGTTTCTACCTTCTTTTTCTCTAAGAATCTAATGCTGCTAGAAGGGATCATTCACAATCTGTTTCTTAAAAATAATAATAATGTGTTTAATATGAAGCAATGCTTATAATGAAAATACATTTGCAAAGAAAGAGCTGATAGGTTTACAGCCGTTATATATTTCAAAAGAACTGTAACCCAAATTAACTACCATTTGACTGCACAGCTGTTTATCTCTGGAACAATCCCACATTTTCCAGTTTAATATATGGTCATCTGGGTATCGTGTAAATCAGAGGCTCAAGACAAAACTGGGTCCTTCTGTTAATATACTGTTCTCCCATTTCACCTGAGGAACAATGAAAAACTTCTGCTCAAAAACAACTTCAAAACCTCCCACTGGGAAATTGCTTTCCCAGTGGTACATAAGGCAGCTTTGGTCAGAAGCAGCTTAAAAAAGAAAATGTGTCAAATGCAGCTTTGTATTCCTATTTTTAAACTTCATGCACATATGTGCATGAATTAGTACCACACCTTAGTAACTTTTTTCTTATTATCTTCATAGCAGCATGAATGAAGCCACATATCATCAGTGAAATCAGAATTACATTTAAAATAAATTTTCCTTGTTTTAAATGATTAAAAAAAAAAAAACCTTTTTAAAGAGCAATATTAGGTCAATAAAAAAATTGACAGAAGGGTAGATATTTCCCATATAAACCCTAGTTCTACAAAGACACACCTCCCTCTCTCAGGCCCCAATCATCAGCATCATTCACCAGAGTGATACAGATGACCCCATGAGAATATACAAAAATCACCCAAAGTCCACAGTTAACCTTAGTGTTTATTCTTGGCACTGAATAGTTTATGAGTTGAGACCAGTATATAAAGGACATACTCCTATCCATCACAAGACATCTTAAAGTGAATATTCACTGTGCTAAAAACATTCCTAGACCTCCAACATCTCAACAGTTGACAGTACACGATCCAAAAAGTCTCTAGTTTATATCTACTTAAGAAATGTCTGATTCCTTTTACTATATGGAAGAAATTACTAAACCCTATGTAGAAAGACCCTCATCTGATAATATGAATGTACTTTTACCTGACAATCCTTCAAAGAAAATCATATAAAATAGCTGTTTTTGCAAATGATTATGAACTCATTGCATAATACAAAAAAACACTATATCAGGTATGTAGAATCTTTCAAATGACTATAATATTTGTAATGCACAATGTCAATCATTTTATTATTAAATTTCATTGGCCTGTTGTACTTAGTGGAATTTTCTTTTTGAGAATTTTTTTGGTATTTTCTTAGAATTAAGTCTTTTAAGGGATAGCACTTACTGAGAGCCTACGACCAAATTCTTTACATATGCCGTCCTAAAATCTCCTTATAATCTTTCAACCAACTTAAGAGGAGTGTAGTATAATTTTCTTTTTGGAGATAAGGAAGAAAGAGTAGAGAGATGTCATGAGTTGTGTAAAGTCATGCATCCAATAAAGATCATCTGTTTCTAACAGGTGAATTCAGGCACACCTTGGTTGTATTTGTGGTACAAATGAAGTAGGTTTGGGATATGTTTTATTTACTATCCAGTAACAACATAGAGATTTATTTGAAACTAGTGTAGTGGTTACTCTTTTGCTCATAATGCCAAAAAACAGGTTGCTTTCTCCAAACTTCTTGAGTCTAAAATGTTAAAATACATTAATTCCATTTCAAATACATTAAATCCACTTCATTGTTAAATGATGACTTTTGCCCTCCTATTTTTAAGTTCTCACTGGCAAGTAATTTATAAATATTGGAGGCTTTGAAAAGGGGGATGAGTCCACAAGTTACTTTGCGTCTACATTGTTTGCCAGTACATTTTATTTGGTACCTTAGCGTCACTTTCAGTGTAACTAGTTTTCCAGATAGCCTGTGGAAGCTTATGAGTTAACAAAGGCTTTTGCCTGGCTTGCTCTGGATTAGAAAAAGCAGGCAAAGAACTTTTAGGTAAAAAGAAAAAGCCTGCCTCTCTCTCCTGACATCAAAACTACAGTTAATGAAATCATGATATCATTTGTTCCTTTGCTATTTTCGCTTGACTGACTTAAAATGTTGTTTTAAAAACTTTCATTTGAATTTTCCTTGACAATTTTGTTCCTGATGGTTGATCTCCTAAAACAAGGCATTAGTTACTGGAGTAGTCTGCCTCTACTCAAATACTGAGCTTTCTGGGACAAACCCATTCTGATGGGATCATTAGTTCCCCCTCTAACCTGTTTGTCCTGTCACCCCAGTGTGGAAAATGGGGTATAAGGAGCCAAGTATTGCCTTGGCAGAGCTCAAAAGCTTAAATTCTACTGAATCAAGGTGTTTGTTACTTTTGCTTTTGAAGCAGTTTTTCCAAAGAGAAAATAAACCTAGTTCACAGGTAAAAATAAAGAACAAACAGCAGAAAGCAGGAAGGTTCAAATTATTATTATTTTTTTGAGATTAGGTCTCGCTAATTTTGCCTGTGGGACCTCAGGCTCACGTTGCCCATGGTACCACGGATTCACGCAATTCCCAGCTTCAGCTTCCCAGGTAGCTGGGATTACAGGTGCACACCACCATGCCCAGCCATTTTTTTGGGACTAGGCTTCACTGTGTTGCTTCAGGCGGACTCGAACCCCGATCCCCAGACCCCTTCGTGACTCCATAAGCTGTCGCTTACAAGCACTCGCCACTGTGCCCAGCTTCAAATTATTTCTGATGATGACTGGCATCAGCATCAAAGTGCTATTGATCAAAAACAGAGCGTTCTTTGGTGAATAGAAACCCTGTAAAGAAAAAAAAGGAGGAATAAAAATGCTTCCATAAAAGGAGCGTTTAGATATTTTCTTCCTTCACCATTTACTATCTCTTTAAAGGAGGCCACTCCCACCTTCCTTTTGAAATCATTTTCTATGCCTCTCACTTAAAACGCTAAGGTAATATGTCTCAAAGTAAGAAAGCAGGTTGAACTGTCATGTGAGGAAGGAGAAAAGTTGCTAAACTGATTTGCGGCAGCTAATGAGTGACAGGATGAAGAATGTGTAAGAAACTGCATTTCTTCCCAGGTTTATTGTTTTCACAGCTCCATCCTGTTAACAAGTTAACAAGTTTTCTCCTCCATGCTCAAGCCAGGAACCTTCAACTCTGAGAAAGAATGACACCACATACTGGTCAAAAAGCTAATTGGCTTCTTTTGTAGCTACACATTTTTTTTTCTTCTGCATATTAAAACTTTTTCTAGGATTAATAACTAGGATAGATATGTTTGTTAAAAATGTCCATACCAAATACAGCACTGGCAAATTAGTTAGTAACACCATGCTACAAAATTTATCCTACCCTGTAGAAGGGACTTAAGAATTGAGGTCTAGAAGAACTCGAGAGGGGAAAAGACCTTTTTTTTTTTTTCTTTGAGACTAGGTCTCACTATTTTTGCCTGTGGAACCGCAGGCTCATGTTGCCCAGAGTACCACAGACTCAAGAAATCCCCAGCCTCTTCCCAGGTAGCTGGGATTACAGGTGTGTGACACCACACCCAGCTATATTTTTTTGGAACTAGGTCTCACTACGTGCCCCCAGCGGGGCTCAAACCATGATCCCTGGCCCCAGCCACAGCTTCCTAGGCTGCTGCTTACAGGCATGCGTCACCATGGCTAGCCAAAAAGACATTTTTGAGATTCAAAAATTCATATAAATGTTTGGAAGTCGACCCTGAATCTTCAGAGGCATAGGGACCACAGATGTATGTCATTCTCTAGAAAATCAAGTGTTCTGACAAAATTTTGCTTGCATGAATGAAATATTTACCGAGTATTTCTGAGATAAATACTAAAGGTATAACTAAACTGTTCTAATGACTGAAATGTTCCCAAAATAAACCTATGCTGTTGGTTTGATGCTCTATAAAATTTCAGGTGGTAATTTTATTTACATTTTAGTCTGAATTACAGGTTACAGATTCAGGCTTATTATGCCAATGCAGAAAAGAAAAATGGTGAAGACTTTCAAAGTTAAAATTAGTAAACTTTAAAACAAAAACTGCTTGCAACTAGAAGAACAAACTTCACACTGTGTTAATGTAATGCAAAAGCTGACTTTGAGAACAAAAGCATTGACCTTCTAGAAGGCAACCCTAGCTTTACATTAAAATCACACAAATTACACTTTCCTTTGTATTATATTTTAAGTTTACTATCAAAAGAACTTTTGAGAATGTCTACCAGATTCCTGTGACCTGTTTCATTTGAACCTTTCATGCATAATATATTTTAACACTGGGGTTACATGGAGATTTATCAACTAAACATCATCATCATTAAATATACATGCCTGAAAGCAAACTGAACTCATGCAGTGTGAAAACCATTACACTTGCATTGCCTTCCTTTCCAGTCAGTAGATGTTAGAGTCAGAGTTGAACTCATATAGTTCAAAACCTGTTTTCCTCTTTCTTAAAGAGGTTAGGTGAGGTTGCATTCTAGACATCCTCTCTTAAAGAATGATCATACATATCCCACATAAGAGATTATGAGAAATTCTATAAGAAAGAAGAAATGAAAGTGTTATGTAAACACATTTTTCTCATATCTTTTGGAATGGAACACCTTATTTATAGCACACTTACGTATCTTAGCGACTTAATACCCTAGACTCAGGATCTTGAACAAAACTCTTGCTCTTGGCTTATCTATTTAGAAGGCACATTATTAACAAGAAGGTAGTATCCAGAGCAGAATAAGATTCCTAATTACAGACTTCAATTCCATTATGTCCAGTAAACACAGACTGCAACAACTATGCATGGCAACAGCCAGAGAGATTTTCCATCATGCCATAAAGGTAAATGAAGGCTTTTAATTCATTATTTTTTCCAGTGATTAAATTTTCTACATTTTTTTGGCCCCCCCAACTGGGAATTTTCTATACAAAACTAGAGGAAAATAACAGAAGTAATGGAATATAATAAAAACTAACCAATCAACAAATGGATGCTTTCAGCTTAAAGGCACTATTTGAACAAATACTTTAATTACCAATATTTTAAAAATGAAAAATATTTTTAAAGTACATGAACCCAGAGCAAAATAAACAGCTCTCTGAAATCTGTTGTCCCTTATAAATACATAGCTAGTTAAAACACCAATGTGAAGTGGCAAGTCTTCTTCACATCTTCTATTTTTAACCTAGAGAATAGAATCAGAAAAATATTTGACTGTCATTATCATACTTTCCACCCTCTGTTTATTTTAATTTTATCTGAGTAGTAAGTAACCTTTCCAGTCCCTTCACAGACAGATCTTGGCAGAGAGGATAACGTAAGCACCTACTAGGACCATTTACTGCTACTACTTCTAAATAAAATGATGACCCCCCCCAATGGTCTTTCTTAGAAAGTCAGTGAAACTGCTATAGTAGCTCTGTTGTGTACAGTTCCCCAGTTAACTGTCAGGAATTTCTCTCTCCTTTCTATGAGAAAAGACACTGCTTAGCAGCTTCTGCCTCTTTTCTTATCGATGGTTTCTAAATATTATTGAGAACCTGAGTCCAATGCTGAGAAAAGCTGAGATACCAAAAGTAATTTCTAACTTACGAGCATACACTTACAAAGATCCCATACATCAATGGTTTATTTAAATATTTGTGCAAATATGTAAATGCACAAAATATAAGAAATAGGTGGCACCTCTTATATCTTTAAGAGACACACAAGATAGAAATAAGAAAATAATGGTTGTCACACTAGACAGAAATAAGAAAATAATGGTTATTAGAACACCTAACATTGCATGGTTTGCAGTTTCGGGTGTTTGGAGGCATGCAGTAGCACAGGACAGACATCTAGGCAAATGGGTATGACTCACAATTCATAGGTGAACAACCTATAAGGTCAATTGGTTTTTGAATACCAAATTCTTTTGATGTGGATTGAATAGTCTCTTTACTAATGTATTGATACAACCAGATTTCCCCATGGAAAAAAATTAAATTGGACCCAACTTTAACCACATATAAAAATAACTAAAAATGGATCCAAAATAATAACATAAAATTCTTAGAATAAAATAATATGAGTTAGTCTTCATTACTTCATTTGGCAACAGATTCTTAAGTAAATGATCATAAAAGAGCAGCACACAATTAGAATAGACTTTACCAAAATTCTTTAAAGATTTTTTTGGGGGGTAGGGGCATCAAAGGATTATATCAAGAAAGCAAAAAGACAATCTAAGATGGGGCAACACAGTTGCAAATTGTGTATCTGATTAGTGTTAATATTCAGAATATGTAAAGAATTTCAAATTCAACAAATATTAATTGACTGAACAAATGGTCAAATTTTCCAAAGAAAATATATAAATGGTCCATAAAAACATGAAAAGATATTTCTAACACACAGCGTTATTCACAGCAGTTAAAAGGCAGTAAAAACCCAATATCCATCTACAGATGAATGGATAAACACAATGTAGTATGTCCACACCATGGGATTTTCATTTAATGGTATTTTATTCAACCAAAAAAAGGAATATCACCTGGTATGTTCTAGAGCACAGATGACTCTTGAAAACATACTAAGTTAAATAAGTTAGAGTCAAAGGACAATATTATGTGAATCCATGTACATGAAATATAAGACTAGGAAACTTCATATAGTCAGAAAGTAGATCCGTAATGTGGGGTGGGGTGCTGGGTTAAGAAGGCATTGAAAGTTATTGCTTAATAGGTTTTCTTCACCCCAAAGAGAAATTTGGCATGCTTACATAAATGGGATATGGAAAATTTGGGGATTAAAATTAAAAACCAAAACCAAATGTACAAATGCATGTAAATCTGTTTTCACCACAGAATATTATGATCATGTACAATATTGTGAATTTAATCAATCCCATTGATTTGTACATTAAAAGTTAAAATGTCAAATTTTGTCATAAATATTTCTCCATAAAAACACTTAAATTAATGTAGTGAAGATTTAAATTTTCTTTCAAAATCCTACATAAATAAAAGAAATTCTATTATTAAAAAAAAAAAAGCTTGAGAAACACGCATCCTATGCTCGTCCTTCTGTATAGTTATTAGTTTACCTTGAATCCACAATCTCAAAAATAAGTTTGTAATATGAAATCTCTTCATAGTCCCCCATTTTGAAATTCCCCCAAAAATCTAAAATAAAAGTGACTACATTTAGGTATGTAAATACACTGCAACAAAACACAATCTGAAAAATTGACAATATCAAAGCATCACGAAAATCTATATATATGAAGATTTCTATTAATTGACTTTTATGATTCTATCTTTTTCTATCTCCTTTGGTTCGTTATTCTTTGATAATCTCATCATAGGATAGTGATTTGTAAAGCATTTCCTGTGGAACTATGAAAAAATGATTTAGTGTTTCCTCATTTTTTTCTAGCATAAAGTGCACTGGTAAGTATAGCTGTATGTTCAGAACTTTCCTTCTTCAGTCTTCTCAGTGTCACTTCAGGAAATCTTATTCTTCAGTCATAATAGCTGATTTTTGCTCACTATGAACCAAACGCTCCAGTTCTGCAGGAATAAAGCATGTTGTAAGTACTATATTCTATAACCCAAAACACCCAGTGTATATCTCAGATAAAGGCCTGGTCTTCCTTTATGTGGAGAGTAGATCTTTACTTGAGTTTAGTTTAAAAATCACATTCTTCCTATACACTTGGTCTATGTGAGGTCTCGCGGACTCCCTGAAGGAAAGAGCTTTCATAAATGCATTGCATGTTGATGCTCAAAGCAACCTTGGAACCTAGTCCAGGATTTTTCAGACTTCAGTTATCTAAGAGGAACCATCATAATTTTTCATCCTCATAGAACCAGTTTTACAGTAACTCACTTACCATTTACTTTGCAGTGCAGTAGTTAGTCACACACGTTAGTCTGGTGAGTTCTAATTCCATTCATAAAATCATATTTTTGAACTGCAACATATATATTTTTCCCAGTGGACATTAAAGTTCTTATAGCTCAAAAAAGTAAACAGAATTTTCCCTTTTGGGTGCAACTAAAATTGCTTCATGCCCTGCATGCCATTACAATAGATGCCGAAACAAAGTTATAGTGACTGGAGAAGAAGACTTTCATTGGAAAGTTAATGATACAGCACTAAGAAATCTCAGTGATGAAAACTACATGGAAATCTTGTTATTTTCCAAGGCCAAAGTAATTATCCTTTTTATTAAAGTGAAGCGGTAAAAACAGCTGTGCACGCATTTGTTTTTTTTCCTCTACGAGTGTTTTTTTTTTTCTGAAACAAGAATAATGCTGTTCATTAGATTATAGCAATGCTTAGTGCACTCAGAAGTCATTTTAATCAAGTGAAAAAAAAAGAGCAAAATTAAATAATAAAGAAAGCAAGTGAGGAAGCCAGGCTCTGGGTTAATGAGGGGAGGAAAAAAGATCTTGTTTTAGTCACTTTCTCCATGAATCAACTAACCCTCCCTCCCTCTCAGATCCTTCTCTACACTTTATATATACATACAAACATATATATATATATATATATATATATATATTACACACTACCAAATTTTTGGAAAGCTTATATAAGGCTACAGTGTATCCCGTTTAAAAGACAAACCTCACAAAACGTATGCCATTCTTAACAATCGCAGGCTTCTAAAGAGAACATATTTTTAAATCTTAATGGAAAGAAAAAGTCTTCCAATAGGGCATTGTAGACACAGTCTTATCCTGCCATCAGCTTAGTTTTCTTCAGTCATCTTTAATATCTAAAGAGACTTTTGTCAATATGAAGTATCTAACCAGATCCTTTATTGCCAGTGATGTTCTTGAACATCATTCACTTCTTAAGAAAATTCATCTTATTCTCTCATAGTTTATATTACTGCATTCCTTTTTTCTTAAACTCAACTACAGTCTGTTACCCAGTTACTCAGGACTAATTTTATGCATATGAAGTCTACTTCCATGTTACAGCTTCTCAGAAAATGCTAAAGCAATGCGATACCTAACACAGCCCAGTCTCCTTGCATGTAGCTGATATATATCGAAGTCTGGCTCTTCATCTGACTCTTAATCAACACAGAAGACATTGTTAAGAGCAGAAGATATGTAAGATTTGCTTTCTGTTCCCTTTCCGACTACATCTTTCCCAGCTGTGGACATTAAGGATTAAAATAAACCTACAAATTGGGTCTGTTTTGTTGACTCAATGCACAGAGAACCTTTCTTCACCGCCCCCTTTCTACAGACTTTGTCTGGGATGGCATCTGGGAGAGTGTTACCGATGTCTCAGTGGAGGTTTACTCACAACTAAGTTGAGATCTCTTTATCTGCAGGTGCAAAGGGATTAGTTAAGGATGCTGGATGCTCTCAAAGTAGATGTGGAGTAGTAACATATTGGAAGAGGTGTTAGCCCATAACCCTATATCATATACAGAGTTGCAAACAACAGTACTTCAATAAAAATAATACTACACGTAAAAAAATGAAATCATAAATGTAAATTTTGATTCTAGTGATTCCCATTTCTTTAAATGGAGGCTCAGGCTGCATCTTTTGCTTTTTTTCTGAGAGAATCTCTATACCTTGGTCCTGATGCTTCTACTTACAGATCTGCTTCTCCCAAGATCCTGCCTATCTGTTGTGAGATTCACAGGCTGTGGCCTCTGTTCATCTCTTGCTCTTTATCAATTATTTACATTTCTGTAGGGGGTTGTGGAAAACACTTTCATGGACAGGAGTAAGGAGAATAACTTGTACTTGTTTGCTAGGTTATACATAACTTTCATTTACATCACTGAGTTTCAGCTATGGTATTTTCTTGTAAATTATGAAATGTATGGCCTTTGGTATTATCAATTTCAGAGCTTCATTTCCAAGTTCTCTAAGTTCCAAGTGTAACAACAGGCAAATGACAAAATGACTTCTCAGAATCTTTATTACTTTCTCTCAGGCTAGTAATAATCCAGAAGAGGGTAATATTTCGCACAACCCAACTGAAAATTGATTAAGACAGAAGACAACCGCTAAATGATTGTTCCTATTAGCTTGATTGTTTCTATTAGCATGATGTCATAAATGCCATATTAAACCAGAGTTCATCCACTGAAAGAAAAAGAAGACCACAGTATTCACAAGATCAGCCTTCATAGCTGTGTCACACACTGGATTAGTCAAAACAAGTAGATGAAATTGCCATGAAGCACTTATTTTGTAAGTGCTGACATAGCTTAGTCTTGAGTGACTAAGCTCAAGTCACTTGAGTGAGAAAAGCAAACCAGACTCTATAGTATAATGATGTTGCTTTACTGTTTTCTAGCCACCAGTCTGATGGATATCATTGCTTGTAGTTATTTGAGATTAGAAACAGAGAAAGAAGGGCTTTTCAAGTATCAAAAGTGAAGACATATTCTGAACAAGGGCAGTGAAGCAATTAAGTTAATGGGATAGAAGTTAGCCTACAGGCACTAGGATGTGAAAAGCACACATACATATATGCAGAGCTATAGCACAAAACTCCACCCATACTAGTATTAATGTAATCTATACTACTTTAACTTGGTTTTGAATAACCACAGATAACTTTAGTACCTCTTCCCTTGAACCTACACATGTCCACATTGTACTGCTTCCCCATTTTACCTGACCTCATGGCTCAATACTCTGTACCACAACCCAAAGTTTTGTGAAGGATAAAAGCTAATGATGTGGCAAATGAATCTGGTAAGACCATGGAAAGGATAGAAGACAATCCCCTTTGCCAAGCCTCTGGATATGTTCTACCACATGCACTTTGTAAGGCCTTACCAATTCAGTGTCAACAGGAGCTTTATGGGCAATATAAGTTAATTTAATACATCAAGCAAGGGTGTGATGACTTGGTCAAAAGAAACCAGGTCCAAATTCAGACACAGCTTCTTCTCAGCAATCAGCAAAGTACATCATATAAAAACAGATGGGTCAGAGCTTGTGTTTTGTTAAAAATTACCACAAGCCTTGCACTTTATTTAAAAGTAAACAATGACTAGGTCTAACAATTACTTAAAAAATTTAAGAAGCCCATACAAAAGAAGCAAATCACCTTAATAGCTCCAATTTGTCTCTTCATCCTTCAGTTCATAAATTGTGATTTAACTGAACCTCAATGAATTTATAGAGATTATTTTAAGTAGCATGGCTCAAAAAAGCTTTCTTGTGATTAAAATGCAAAACAGTCATATAATGATAACTGTAAAAAGAAGGGCCATTTCCAGCATTTTACTGCACTGTACAATGTTTGACTGCAGAACCCTTGCAAATAGAGCATACTCTTTAATATTTCATAAAATGCATTCTCTGTTCACCTCCCTATTGCTCTTTTCCAAAACATCAATTATTTATCATTTACCTGTTCCCCACTCCCATTCCTTATCTCCCTAAAATAATACAGTAATGAGTGTCTTGTATACACTGTCATCTTCTGAATGACTTTTGTTCTTGTCTTCTTAACTTATGCAAATGATATGCTATAGCATTTATTTTTCTATCCTACTAGATATGTCATTTTGAGCATGTGTATTTATCTAATCAGCTATCTATATAGTTCTAAATGGTAGGGTTTCCCGTGCAACTTCTGCATATCACCAGATTCTGATTTATTCCAAAACTGTGAAGACTAAAATTGCTGACACTAAAGTGGAAAACTGCCAGGATCCCAGATTAAGAAAAATGCCCCGCCCTGCTGCGCAGCCCCACCAACTGCCAGATACAGAGTCAAGCCTCACGTGCTTCCACATGGCAGGGATCACCAGCTGCTGGCCTTCTGCATACACCCCTGTTAAAATCCCTATAAAACGACACTCCCCTTTATCAGAGCTTAGCCTTGAGGAAATTATCCCCGAGTCTACCAGTGGGACAAAATAAAGCTTCCTGTCTCCACTTTTCTGAGTGTTGGCCATTTTCTCCAGGACCACTGCCATAACAACACTACAAACGACATTGAAAAAAACAACCACTACACCTCCCCTTGAACACTTATGTACGGAGGCCATGCGACTGTATGTCAGAACCAGGATGCTGGTTCATAAGGCATGTGCATATATTCTCTTATTAACTATTGCTTGGCCTCTTTCCAGAGGGTCTACAGCTTTCTAATCTCCATGCCAACCAGAACTGTTCACTCCCAGTGTCTACAGTCTGCCAAACACATGGGCACTATGTTTCCTTTGTTTCCTATTGAACAAGCTTATCTACCAGCTTATCCACCTTTTAGTCTTTTTTCTAAGTTCCTCATCCAGTGGATTACAGTCTTAGGTGAGACTTTTAAGTTTTTGTTACTGATTATAGCAATCTCTTCTACAGCTACCAAAAAAAATGCAATCACTTGGGGACCTTGCTAATGTATACAAAGTGATCCAATAAATTTGGGGTGAATTTCAAGAGCCTGCATTTTTCATAAACTCCTAGATGATGATAATGATGATGATGATGACGATGATGATGATGGTGGTGATGATGATGCTTGCCTGTGAAGAACATTTTAAATAGTAAGGGAAAAGATTGTATTTCATTATTATCCCCTAAATTCTCTTCATTTTTTAAAATAACTTTTTGTGGTAACATTGGATTACAATGCTGTAAATAATTATGAGATACAGGATCAGCTGAAGAGATGTGATCCCACTGTTTACTGTAGAGAAAATTTATCATGATTCTTGAAGCATTCAACAGGGGGTTTAAAGGAATTAATCAAATTGAAAAACTGAGGTAATTACCATTTTATAATTGTCATTAATTAAAGTATGTCCTGAACTTACTCTGATCATCTCCTACGTTCACTACTAAATTCAGATTTTCTCTTTAGATTTTTTGCAGTTTGGTTAGGTAAAATCACATTCAATGATTTCCTAAATGTACTATTTTAATTAATTAAACTGATAGACAGGGATGCCACTGAACTTATGTTCAAATTTTATTTGACAATGCCAGGCATCGTGGCACGCATCTTTAATCCCAGCCTTGGGAGGCCAAGGCTAGGAATCGCTTGAGTCCATGGGTTCAAGAGTATCCCAGGCAGCATAGTGAGACCTAGTCTCAAAAAATAGCTGGGCGTGGTGGTGCACTCCCGTAATACCAGCTACCTGGGAGGCTGACGCTGGGGCCTGTGGGATCAGGACTACACCTGGCAACATAGTGAGACCTAGTCTTATAAACAAACAAACAAACAAACAAATAAAACACAACATTAATTCAACTGGTTCATTCACCGCCACTTACTGTTGTATTGTTGACAGGTACACAGCCATTTAATCTGCTCCATACTACTATTTTTTCTTTTCTCTTTTACTTCTTAGAATTATTTCATTTTCCTTCTTGCGTTGATGAAGACATCAATTACTATGTTATATAGTAGATGGACAACTAAATGTTCTATTCTTGATCCTAGTTTAAAAAGAAAAGCATCTAAAGTTTTCAGTAAATATAAAGTTGTAGATTTTCAACAGCCATTGCACTTAGTAGATAAATGTGCAAATGTTTTTTCTAGATATATATTTTTAGAAATGCTTATTTTTGGACATATAGAAACATACCTATATGGGAGGTATGGAAAAATAAATATATTATATAATATGCATAACAAACTATGGGAGCCCATCTCAGAGATGAGAAACTTGTAATTTAAACCTTTTACAAGTTAAGCTCTTTGCCCCCCGCAGGAGGAACAAACTGGGAGCTGACCTGAGAAATCAGGGGACACTAAGGGCGTAGCCCCCAGACCTCAGGTGTAGGAGTGCTGAAGTCATGAACTGCATCATTAAGAAAAATATGGGGGCCCAGTCGTCAGATTCTTTATTTTAATTAGATTCTCTGTGAAAAATCATTGAAACACTAGTAATGAGCTCGAGGCAAGGAGAACTTGATAAACTAGATAAACTTTACAGCCAAGGAATAACCTTGGGTGACCTGTAACCAACTTAGTTATCATGATTCCCTAAAAATGATTGCTTAGGAATGTTTAGTAGTATCTAATGATAATCTATTTTCTGTTAAGATATTGATTTCTGTCTTCCAATGATATTGCCCTCACGTGCTCATGATATTGCCCTCACACGCTCATGATATTGCCCTCACGCGCTCATGAAATTACCTTCACGCGCTCATTCCTGTCTCTCACTGAGATAATGCACTCACGTACTCATGAAATGCCTCTCCTCATGGAATGTTGAAGTAGCTCGTTTAAACAATATAAAAGCGGTCTGAAAATCTAAAATAAACCAGCAGATTCCACTGCTCACTGAGTTCGTGTCTGTGATCATCATTCGCCTGCCTGAGTTTTTCCTGTCCATCTGAAGCCTGGTACTTAGCGGTCTTCCTTGTACGGCTGGTCCGTGACAACAAACACATGTCAGTTTCCAAATATCCCTAATTTTTTACTATCAAAACATCACTGAGCTTTATCAAAAGTATTTTTACATCTAATGATAGCAACTGATTTTTCTGTAGTTATCATTAATAACACAAAACAAAGTATTCTGCTTAATGTAAAAATATTTAAATTTTTTGTGATATTTGATAATTATATATTACATAATATATTTTAAATTTTATTTAGCTCTTGTATTATTTCAGATTTTACACATATAGTCATAAGTAAAAAAATTTAATACTATTCTTACCTTTATCTACTGGAATTAAGATTACACTAATCTCCTAAAATGAGTTTAGAAGGTCGACTCTTATCTTCATGTTGATAACTAAACAGTTATTGAGATTTTGAGAAAATTTTAATGAAGCCATTTGTATAGTTATGGCCAGGAAGTTTTAAAAGCTGTTTTTCAGTATTTTTTCTTTGTATTGTTTATCAGTTTATATTTTTATTGACTGATTAAATCTTTTCAGTTGTTAAAATTTACTTTAATATGAATTGTTGTCTTTCATTTTTTTCCAAATACAGTGAATTTTTAATATAGCTTTTAGCCATCATAATTGGGGAATATATTCTGGATTATGTTGATACTGTTATTTATTCAAACTCTGTAGAGTTCTAATGCATAGTCTACTTTTCAGTTGTTTTAGTTTATTGAGTATAGGTAGTTTTGCAACAAGTAGCTCAAGGGTAACTCATTATTTGCTCATATCCCTGATACCTCTATTCTCTACTTGAGGCATCAGACACCGAGAGGTGTGTCTTACAATGGCTTATATATCAACTCTTCCCTGTAGTATGTTGTTTCATACACTTTTCAAGGCTCTGTTTACATGCATACATATTCATGACTGTTATATTATCTTTTTATATTGTTCCTTTTTAGTGGGTGAAGGAAATTAGATTATTGTTTTGTACATTATAAAACTTTGAGAATCTTTTTTAATTGAATTGGGTCTTAACTGCATTAGACAAAGTAATCAGTTTTAGAAAGAAGACAACCATGGAAAGGGGGAGTTAGAGGCCTACAAATGAATCATAAGTGTCAATAACATGCCATTCTGCTCTTGCAGTTTCTCAGAGATTGGATTTTAGAACTCACAGGGATATTCAATTTATTTTGAGATATTACTAAGTCTATGGCACCATAACTAGAACCCGGATCTTTTAAATTCAGATTGAAAGAGAGTAAAATGAGAAAAAGAAGTCACAGATTTCTGCATGACTTCAAATACCAAGGAAGAGAAAGTTAGAGATGGAGGGAGCCAGAGAGAGGCAGGAAGAGAGTTAAAGAGAGGGACAGACGCGCAGAGGCAGAGAAAGAACTCTGATCAATGTGTGAGTTCAGTAATGTGCAAAGTTCTCTACACATATCATTTCATTAAAGTACACAGACACTCCAGCGTGATTTCTAACAGACAACAGACACTGCGTTTCCAACACAGACGTGTGGTGCATGTCTTCACAGCCAACTCAATTCAAATTGAGGTGCTAATTTTTCATAATCCACAGGCTGAATCTGTTTCTAACAGATTTTGGCCAAAAAAAAAAACAAAAAAAAAAAAAAAAAAAAAAAACTTTAAATAAAAAAAAAAAAAAAAAAAAAAAAACAAAAAAAAACCTTTATGTATGACAGAAATAATGTAGTCAAAACTTTTATCATTACCTGGCACATTTTTTCTGTTATTTTTACTCTAATACTCTCCAAACTTCATTATACTCTATACCTAAATATGGAACTACCAACTGGATTTAGAATGTATTGTGAAAACAAAATATCCACTAGCAATAAAAACAAGTATTCGTTTCTAACATAACATGTCAAAAAAATCATACTTAGATTGTCAATGATGTGGGTGATATCTTTTCTTACTATATTATAATGTCTACCATATATGCTTTTGTCTTTGGTCTTTAACAGGAATTTATGAAATCTTGGGGTTTTCCAGTAGTATTCACTGTTTTGGCAACTCAAGGCACTTTTTTTTTCTATTTCTTTTTCCAGCAGTTCCTCAGTTGTCCTTTCATGAATTATCCCATATTCAGCCATTTATTCCAGGGATGGGCTTGGGATTTGAATCTAACCAGTAGTACATCCCTCACCCCAAACCTTGATAGGCTCAAGGATTCCAGCCAGGTCAAAATGCTTATTAAATCTAGGATTGGGCAAGTAAAAGCAGCAAAACTTTTTTCAAAAGGTGGCTTAACAGTGTTAGGATTTTAAGTCTCTAACTACAGATGGCCCTCCTGACACTCTAGGAAAATAAACTTGCACAGATCAGAGGTGGATAAGTTTTCTGATGACAATATTGGGATGTCTGATTTCAGTTTTGTCAAAATCAAGATCCACCCAAGTTTCTCATCTTATTATTAAAATCAGCTTGAGATGCTTTTAAATTTCTTCACCTGGGGAAGCTATAAGTAATAAATGAATCCTAATGGATAATTTTAAAATTTCAAGGATTCTATCATGGTTATACAAAAAAATATTTATTCTGTGAATTTCATTTAGGATATTAAAACATGTTCTAGAGTGAATGTTAAAAAAAAAAAAAACAAACCCAAATTCATATTGATGAATAAACAAAACATATACATGCCAGTAGTCTGTGATACTCCAGCAGTCTGTGAATGAGGCATAGTTTTTAAGATTGTCTTCCAGAGATAAGAAACTAAACTCATAAGGATGGCAAACTCTTGGAGCCACTTAAAAGAAGTTGACTAACAAAGGTTATTCAATACAAGTTGTATGGTTGTACATCTTGAAAATTGTGATTGGTATGCACATAAGAATCAAGATATTTGAAGAAGCAATAACATATAGGAGATAATTTTTTGAAAAAGTGCAAAATGTGGCATCTTTGAAAAGTTTATGAACTTCTGACTTTCCAGTGGTGCTTTCATATTCACATATACATCTTCAGAATCATTTTGCTGTTTCCATTTCTCAAGGATAAGTATTAAAAATTAAAATGTGCAATCAAGTTAAATGTTTTACTCCTTAAAAATAAGCTATAGGCCATATCACTTGTCTAAATTGGGACAATTTGGAAGATGTGTGCCAGCACTAATAGAAACTATACTGGAGTAAAAACAGGTTGAAAAGAAACAATGAATACTTCAATTTTTCCTCCTTTTCCCAGAAAGTTTCTGCACATGAAACTTTGGGATATTATCTGTAGATCAGGCTCAGGATGGCATATGGGTACATTTCATGCATTACCACCCAATGATGGCTGTTAGAAGCACTGAACTAATAAAAAGACCATCTTGATACAACTTTTTGCTTTTGTTTTTGTTGATCAACAACAAAAAAAACAAAAAGCCCAGTCAAAAAATGTGGAGAAAAACTAAAAAGACTCTTCTCCAAAGAAGAAATACAAATGGCCAATAGGCATATGAAAAAATGTCTAACATCACTAATAACCAGGGAAAGGTAAATCAAAACCACAATGAGATACCATCTCACATCAGTAAGAATGGACCATATAAAAAAATGGACAGCAACAAGTGCTGCTGTGGATGTGGAGAGATAGGAACACTTTCACACAGCTGGTGGGAATGCAAACTGGTTCAGGCAGTTTGTGGAACACTGTGTGGAGGACCCTCAAACTACTGAAAATTGAACTACCAAAATGGAACTATCCAGTAATCTCACTTCTGGGAATCTACCCAAAGGATACAAAAACATTAATTCAAAAAGACACCTGTACTTGGATGTTTACTGCAGCACTATTTACATAGCCAGGATACGGAAACTACCCAAATGCCCCAAAACAGATGAATGGATTAGAAAGTTGTGGTATATGTACACAATGGCATATTATTCATCATTCAAAAGAGAAACTTAACGTCATTAGCAGAAACATGATTGGTGCTAGAAGAAATCATGCTAATGAAAATAAGCCAGAAGAAAAAGAGAAACACTGGAAGATTTTCTCACTTATATGTGGGATATAGGGGAAAACAAACAAATGATAAGAAAAAATTTAAAACTGTCAGCAGAACTAAAGCATAGAGCAAGGAGGTGGGGGAATTGGGGATGGGATGGGCACAAAAGATTAAGATGAGGTGACAAGGTGGTGGGAGAATCTCCAGGTAGACAATAATGTAAAATAAAATAAAAAAATAAAAATGTGATTGCAGTAGAAAAAAACATATTCTTGCAGAATATTGGTTTGCCAAATTCAATACTGCATTGTTTATTGTCTATTTTGATTATGAAATACTATTCTCACACATTGAATAATGAAATATTTTAAACTGTTAAAAAAAAAAAGAACATCTTGAAATTTTCAGAAACTGATCAATTGCCAATCAAGGCAGTGATGCCATGAGGTAGTAAGGCAGGTGTTGGTGTATTTTCTGATTTTGATTAATGATTTGCTGTTTAACTAGTGGTATCATTCACCTTACAAACAACTATATGATAAATTATTACTATTCCTATTTTAATAATAAGAAAGTCAATACACAGTTTCCTTGGTTATAGAACTAATAACCATCAGGGCTGGAATCTAGATACATTCAATCTGTATGTTACTGTTCCTTGGGTAGTATTTGAGTAGCTGGAGCTCTTGGTTATAAATGCCTAGCATAAATGAAGAATCTAAACTGATTATTATATAACTACATATAACTTGTGTATCAATGCAATTTAAAATTAATTCATATGGGGGGGAGAATGACATGGAAAAGATGAGAGGTTAGAGGTCACAGGAGAAGTGTTAAAGTCATCTAAAACTTGTTACACATTTTGCTTTTAAAAAAAAACACTGTTCACTGCTGTGACTACAGAATATGTCTGGCATATTTAGGGGGCTAAATGAATCATTGCACAATGAATGAATAGGTATTTGTAGATAAATCCTTGAACTTGTTCTTGGCCTTGTTTCAATCACTATTCATTTCAGGCAGGAGCACCAAGGCTCAAGGAAGTGATGCTGCTCACACGTCCTGGGTAGATATAGTTGGAAGCACAAAGAGTGACACTGTGCATAGGGCCTGGAAATAGTCCTGCCTTGAGATAGGGCATCAGTTCATTGTCAGACTCTACTCTAATTAGAAGTCCCAGCTTAAAATCTGACTTGGAAATGTAATCGCTCAGCTTCTATTGCTTTTATTTATTTGTTTGTTTGTTTGTTTGTTTGTTTTGAGACTAGGTCTCGCCATTTTTGCCCATGGAACCCCAGGCTCACGTTGCCTGGGGTACCACAGATTCAAGTAATCCCCAGCCTCTGCTTCCCAGGTAGTTGGGATTAAAGGCACATGCCACCACGCCCAGCTATTTTTTTGGAACTAGGGCTCACCATGGGCCCCAGGCGGGACTCGAACCACGATCCCTAGCCCCGGCCGCTTCATAGGCTGAAGTTTACAGGCTTGAGTCACTGAGCCCGCTTGCTTCTATTGCTTTTAAAATAAGAGTATAAACTAAACTTTTCTAGTTTTCACTAAAGCTGTTTAATTTTAAGTCTGTGTTTTAATTATGAGACAAGTGGCCTGTTGTTACTACATTTTAATATGGAACCTGTCAAAGAAGGAATGGTCAAGGGTTTAAAGTTTTTCAGGTTATTCCCTTTTCAATTCTTTCTTCAGTTCAATTTGAGAACCTTTATCCATTTACCCCCAATGACTGCAATGCTCCTCAATTAACTGGACTGAGAATACCTGATAATTCCTAATCTCTTTATAAAAATACACTGGAAAAAAAGATGTGTTTGGCAGGAAAAAAAGATGTTAATTTAAAAACACTGGTGTTTGATAAGTAACTATGGAAGCTCTTGTCAGTGTTGGTAATTTAATGGGTTTCATATGGCTGGCTATTATCCCCATGATGGTTAAAGGCTATTTCAATTAGCAAACCATGGTCCTAATCTAATTTACTGAGTAAGATGAATAGATTTCCTTAATATAAACATTAGCTATTAAGCAAAAGCTGTAAACCCCAGGAAAGCTTTTGCAATTCATGTAAGAGTAAATTTCCCATATGCTAAGTTATCAGAACCAAAATGTTTCTTACTTGGGGGTCACAGGAAGAATTTCTATACCTTGTACTATTTCACAAGTCATAACAAGTATATATCAATACTGAAATTGTACGTGAAGTTTATAAAAAATAACAAAAAAATTTTTTAAGATTACAAAATGATGACTACTAGATGCAAATTAATTGCTGAATGCATCACTTCATGTAAATTCAACAAGGTAGATTCAATTAAAAACTCCAATTTATAGGGAAATTTAGCAAGATGGAAAGATTTAAGAGCATGCAATTTAAACATGTTTTCAGCAAGCGACTCTTCTCATATCTGCTTCCATAATTGGGGTGTAAGATATTTTCCTAGGAGTACAATGCCTCTGTCCAAAAGTTGTTAGACTTAACTTTCATAGTTAGTCAGCAAATTTCCCTCCAACAATATTACTCCCATTTATAGTCCCAACATCAAGAACTGTTTGCCTGTTTTTACCAACATAGATTGTCACTTACATACCAAATTGAAAGGTGAAAATGATATTTCATTCCTTAAAGTATTTACTTTATTCTTAAAGAGATTGAGCATTTTTTTCTGATGTTTCTTGGTTATCTGTAATTTACTGCAAAAGATCAGTTCTGATGGAAGTAGCACAAAGTAGGTAGAAATGTTGCTATTGGCTTTTTTCCCCAATTCCAAAAGGATGGTTTTGCCTGTGCTAACTGAATAAGGTAAAAAACAGTATTTACCCAATGACTGGTATGTTAAAAGTCCAGAATTTAAATATTGCTGATGGCTTTGCCTTTGCTAACTGAATAAGGTAGAAAACAGTATTTACCCAGTGACGGGTATACTAAAGTCCAGAATTTAAATGTTTCCATGATTATTGTTGGCTAGGTAGAATTTTATGTGATTTGAACAGATAATAAGTTCAGTGCAATAGAACATTCCAGCCAAAAGTTAAAGGTCTTATTTCTGAAAAGACTGACAATGAGGATTTCTCCTTTTAGCTACTATTTAATTTTCCTTCAATGTTTTAAAACAGGTTGGGTTCCAACTTTGCCTCTGGGAACAATATCACCATGGGCACCTTACTTAATTAGCCTCTCCATGATTTGATCTTATTTGCAAAATAGGTATAGTGATAGTCCCTATTTCAGCAGTGGAATGAAATAGTAGAAAGAAATAATGCTCAAAGTTTTTGTCACATTAAATATTCTCAATAAAAAGAGCTATGATTAAAGTTGGAAAAGACCAAAGATATCTTTACAAGGATTATAATGAATCCCCTATATCCAAGATAAAATGTGTAATGAAAGCTAGAAGATAATGAAATTCAAACAAACACATTTGAATTTAAATGAAAATGAAAGCTTAATGTTTCTCCTTTAACTCATTGCTAGTCATTCCAGGGCTTTCAGAGTATCTGATTAAAAGATTAGATAGAGAACAAGAAATTCTGTGGGGGAAGTATTTCATCATAAAATAAAACATTACTGAGTGAGGTAGATTAATTCAATTCAAAATATAAAAGTAATTGTAAATTTGCTTATGACATGTATTTCATTTAAACTTGATTTTTGGTCCACAACTTATTTCACTGCACTAAAAATACTGAACATGAAATCTAAACTACACATTTCAGTGCCAAGTATAGGGACAGGACAGGAGGGGCACAGGACACCAAGGTACAGATCTCCACACTGGTGCATCTTTTATGGCTGAAACCCTCTATCAGGAAAACAACTTCCTGTTTCCCCTCACGTCACCATTTTACTCTCTGCTCTATTTTAAGTACTTCATGTAAATGGAACCAAGAAGTATTTGTACTTGGACAATTGGCTCATTTAACAGCATAATTTTTCTAGGTTCATCAATGTAGTCAAAAAAGAAGGCTTTCCTTCTTTTTCCAGGGTGAAGAATATGCCATTGCATGAATATAGCACAGTATTTACACATTCGTCTGCCAATGGATATGCACGTTGTTTCCTTATCTTGTCTGTAGAATAATGCTGCCATGAATGTGGTGGTGCAGATATGTCTTTGAGACTCTCATTTCAATTCTTTTGGATATATATATCTAGAAGTGTGGCTACCAGTAATACGGTATTTCTAGTTTTAGTTTTCTGAGGAACTGTCATGGTTTTCCAGGCCAGCTGTCCCATATAGCCTCCTACCAACAATATATAAGGGTATTACTTTCTCTAGGTCTTTGTCATACTTGCTACATTTGTATTTATTTTTGATAATAGCTATCCTAACAGGTGAGAGATGATATCTTACTGTGATTTTAAGTTGCATTATCCTGATAAGTAGTGACACTGAACATCTTTTTATGTACCAGCTGCCTCTTTATATGTCTTCTTTAAAGAAACATCTATGGTTCCTTAACTGAGTTTTGGGAGTTCCTCATATTTGGGATAATAATTCATTATTAGCATACTATTACAAATAATTTACTCCCATTCTACAGGTCACCTATTCATTCTGTTGATTATTTCCTTTACAAATAGAGCTTTTTAGTTTAATGTAATTTCATTTATTTATTTTTTGCTTTTTCTGCTTCTACATTTGTTGTCATATGCAAGAAACCACCAAGACCAATAGCAAGAAACTTTTTTCCTGTTTTCTTTCAGAGACTAAACTTCAACTCTTATAGCTAAGTCTTTAAGTCATTTTGAGTTGATTTTGTGCAGTGTATAAAAAGGGTCCAGTCTAAAAAAATAGGTGAAATGGAGAACAGAAAAACTATTTTAAAGATCAATGAAACTAAGAGATGACTTTTTGAAAAGAAAAAGAAAATTGACAAATCTTTAATTAGAGTAAGAAAAAAGAGAACATTCAAATAAATAAAATCAGTATTAAAAGTGATGTTAAAACTGATGCCATATGTAAAAATCATATAAATACTATCAACATTATATGCCAAAAATGAAACAATCAGGAATAAACCAGGAAGCATATAACCTACTAAGATAATAGGGGAGAAATAGGAAATCTGAATAGACTAGTAACAAAAAAGGAGATTAAATCAATAACTTCCCAGTAAGGGCCATAAATAGACAGCTTCACTGAGAAATTTTTCCTACCATTTAATGAACAATTGTTGATCCTTCTCAAACTCTTCAAAAAAAACTGAAAAAGAACTGATATTCCAAAACCAGTCTGATAAGGCAAGCATAACTCTATTACCAAAGTCAGACAAAGATAGAAAGGGAAACTACTAGTTAGTATCTCTTATGAATACTGAATTCAATAGCATATTAAAAGGATCACATACCATGACCAAGTGGGATTTAGTCACAGGATTTGTTTCAGCATGCACAATTCAATTAATGCTATTCTCTACATTAACGGAATAAAAAATAAAAGTCATGTGACCATATAAAAAGATACAGAATAAAAATATGACAAACTCAACATCCTTCCATGATTTAAAAATTGTACAAATCATGTATAAAAGGAACTCACTTCAGCCTAATAGGCCATAGTGAGAAGATTAAAAGTTAAAAGCTGAAAAATCTTCTCATTTCCAATCAGAACTGAGACTAGATATAAACCACCACACCTCTTGAACAGAAACATGATAGATGAATTCAGTGTTGTGCCAAAGCTGGGGGTGGTGGTGCTGGCTTTTCCTGCATATTCCCTCACATTCCCTCCCTGCCCTTTAGTACACACCAATTTACAACCCAAGCGATACACACAAACAGGAGACGGATTGTGTCAGCAAAACAAGTAAAGTTGGGATGTCTAAAATAACTTCTTTCTTAGACAAACTTAGGTCATTCACAGCAACAGAGATGGAGCTAGACAGAATCATGTTAGTGGAAATAAGTCAGAAAGCAAAGGAGAAATACAGAATGGCCTCACATGTGTGTAGATGTGCAATCAATAAACTGATAAATAAAATTTTAAAATCTAAAAAAGGTAACGTCTTTCTTGATCTGCAACACTAGTTTAGGAAACTGCTAACAGAAGTGGACAACTAACTGAGAAACTAACACAGAAAAGAAAAGATTTATCCAAGAATATCTTCGATTTAGCCAAAACAAAAACAAAAACAAAACAAAAAACCTCGAAATAGGAATTAGTCTACTAAAGAAATACATTTTCTTTCAATGTAGGTTTGAATGATGAATGACAGTGTAGTCTAAGAGAGACTAAAAGTTAACCAACTTTTAAGTAAATAATGAAATTAGAGGTAACAATTCTGAGCAAAACAGAAAAATTATCTTACTTGAGATAATTTGTGATTCATATACCCAGAATATAAAACTTATGTTTTAAAATCTGAACTGTTGGAACTAGGTTCTGTGCACTATGCCAGATGTTTGTGACACACCTTTTCTAAGAATCAGGTTATCTACGGAAAATGCTGAGTTTCGCAGTGTGTGAGCAAACCCATGGGCAGTGGTTCCCAGAACAAATGCTCTAATTCCACCAGATAAGGTTTTTTCTTTGAAAAATCCCAACCCATTTTTCTTTGGGGATTTCTGTTTAGCTTTCAAGTTACGAAACTTCAGTAAATAAAGATATTATCAGATCCACAGACACTGCACCAGAGCTTCTTGGATTCATTCTCTCTAAGCCTCAACTCTCACAAACCCAGTCAAAGTCCTTTTGAAGCACCCTGAAATGCTCCTGGCATATTCCAGAGAGTGATGTTTCTGATAAAGGGTCATATGAAGGAAGGCAGCTTATTTTAACTGCACTACATGCATGCTGGGAGCATGTCCTTTCTAAAGAAAGCTTTAAAGTCAAGTAAAACAGTAAGAGTACTTCTTCCCTGCCTCTGTTGCACATCTAAACTGCTTCTCTCTGGATCTTCTCAAAGCAAATCACCTATTGTAAACTAAAACTTCGAGAGTGCTTTTTAGTATCCACATAACCATAACTCTTTGAAGTATTCAATGGTATTTGTCCAGTTCCCTCCCAACCAGTTGAGAGCTTGGAAAAGAAGCCAGGTGCTGACTGAGTGAAGGGCCTTGGGTTTTGACCAAGTGGTGTCAGAGAGAGCAGCTATCACTTGAAAAGAGCCAGGATGTCAGAATCACTGCAGCTGGCAAGAGTGCAAAGAGGTTTACAAAGACCTGACCTTCAGTTGCTGGGCAGGGTCTAATTCAAAAGGGCCAGAGACTATAAGTCACAAATCAGAGTCAACAGTTTAGCCAAGGGGAGAACAAATGAAAGTGAAGCTGGTAATGACCTACAATTTGTTCTGTGCATTTCCCCCAAACTGAATGGACACAGCAACTACTCTCTTAAATTCCCAGGTGATTTTGACAGCTCTGGTGGAACTCTTCCCTAGCATGTAATGCAGAGATTCCCCATCTTTCCATAAAGGAAAAATGAGGTATGCATACTTTTTAGAGTTATCATGACTGCTTTGCAGGTGGTTCTCTTTTGGATACCGAGCCTAGTTTTGGTGTACAGACGTGCCTAGATGTGCTTCACTGTGTATTTTGGTTCCCATCATGGGCAACTGGGGAGGGATTCAGTAAAGTGAAAGCATGAAGCACAAAACCTCCCAACAGAAATGCTGGGGGCAAAAAACAAAGAAGAACTAGGAGATGGTACCAACTTTTTGGTCTGTTACTCGTGATAAAGGAGGTTGTATCCTGAGAGGAAGAATGGGATCTTCAGTACTTGAACCCTGTGAATTGAGGGATTCTGTTTTTCCAATAGAAACTGATACTTTAAAAGCCACCATAATGTAAATGCTAAAAATTTGTCAGCCACACAGGATTTTCAAATCACACATTTTTTTTCTTTCCTTCTTTTACACACACTTGATTGAGAGATAAGAGTTCTTCTATAACTCAAGGAAATGACTACCCCAACTTGGACAACTCATTCGCAAGTTAAAAACAATGGCCCCCATCACTGGTGGTAATTGGGGCTGTGATGGTTCCTTCCAGGGAATCGCTGCATAATGATTATGATTATAATCAATTTCAACAATTGTGGAGTAGGCTGGTTTTGATTAAAGTAATTGGAACATGTAAAAGCCACAGGTCCCTAAAGAACCCCTGCAGCTTTTTAAGATTTTCACCATTTGACAGGCAGTCCAAGATTATCACTATATTTATAATAAACTCAAAAGAGACTGAATGTAGTTTCAACAGGTCATTTGTCAAACTCAGATTCTTGGTAGGAAGAGAACTATGAAATCTAAGATGGGGATATTTTTCTGAGAATCTTGAATCCTAAAACAAACAAACAAAGCTTAAAATACCTGTTTTCTTCCAAATGCCCTCATTGCTTCCAGGTAAAAGTGTTATGCCTAACCATATGAAGGTTAAGATGAAGTACTTTCTCCAGACAGAAATAGCTGGCATGCGAAATACTTGGTTGTGCTGTGCTGGTCAGGACTAGGCAAACACATGTCTGTGTGACTCTTTAGAGAACTGAGCAGAACATAAAGTGGAATATAGAGTGGACAGAGAAGAATTTCCTTTTAATGTCCACTCAATCTTAAATTGATATTAGGTGTTCTGACTACCTCTGAAGTAACTGTAATCATCAACGTTGTGATTCCCTGAAGCTTGTAAAGAGCAATAGAGCAACCACCAGTGGATACATAGGCTCCCCTGAGTGGACTGAGGAAGGCGGTCAGGACACTGGGAGGAGTCAATGAAAGGCAAACACACTATGTGAATTTTGCTGACATGATGTTTTAGATTTCTTGTTTCCCCATTTGTAGAAGAGCTTTAATTCGGTCCTAGTGCAGGTGATAAAACTTGTGGACAGCAAAGACTCTGATTTCACCCACTATCATATCTCTTGCCCTTTACAAAGTATCAGAAACATCTCCTGACTGAGCATCTGAAGGAGCAGGGTTACTGCAAGGACTCAAGGGATACAATATATGGATAAACATAAACTATCAGACACACAAAGGGTGTCCATTACATTACAAATTTTCCTTCTCTTTTATATATTTTTCCTGTCTCTTACATCTACGTTCTGCAATAAGAATCATGTGCTTTGCCTTGTTCTAGGATAATTGTTAGTTTCTGCCTTATCTAGCAGAATGATCTCTTTCCATGAGGGAGTAAAAGCCAAATGATCTTGTTAATCCCTGCTCCTCTGCCATCATCCAAAGGAATGGCTTCTAGAAGTAACTTTTTCGATCTAAGATGTAATAATGGTTTTTCACTTATTGTGGGTGTAATTATTTTTATTTTATTGTTTTTAACTTGAGTTAAGATTAGCTTTTAATACCTATTCAGATGCACGTTATCACACCCCACCCACACTGTTGTACCTTACTTTTGGAAAGAGTCAAAATAATTTACCCTGGAAATCAATGCTCTTTCCTTGTGTACTGGAAACAGTATGGGCTACAAGTTGGCAAATGCTTGGGGCAGGACTGCTAGCTAAATAATGTGTTCAATGTAATCTCTCTTGAATTCATTCTCCCATATTTTCACTTTTTAATACCTAAAGAGGTATTGTAATAAGAATCAAAGAGAGAAGACATGAGAATCACCTAGGACATGATGGGAACCAGATTAGATTTCTCTAAAAAAATTGAAGTAACAGAGCTCTCTGACCAGCCTGTGACTGTACAGGTGTCTCTTTTTCCTCCTCCTTTTTCTAAAAAATTTGTCCTTTTAAAATGTAAATTTTTTTAAAAAGGAGTAACATTGCATTATAACATTATAGATGTTTCAAGTGGACATCATGGTGAATCAACAAATGTATAAATATTAGGGCTGCAGCTAAAATTAGCTTTAAATAGATACATGCCCATCTCCCAAACTACAACACCTATCATTTCCCCTTCAACTTAAGTTGAGAATTAACTCCCAGTATTTCTTTTGGGGAGGATGATTTCCTGATGAGCTGTTCATAACAATCAGTTGCTCCTGAACACTGTCTCTCTTTCCTCTAGCAGGTCTCAAATGCCTTCTGCACCCGGAAAAAATATTTTTTACCTGAGATCATTCCTCAGCAGCTCCACAAAAATAGCATATTTCCTTTTACTATCCCATAAAACTTAGAGCTGAAGAGCTGTAGTACTGGTCCCACTGTAGAGTAGCTCCATGTTCCACTGCTACTGTCCTTAAACTCTTGGAGGTAAATAGTCTTTTCTGTCTCCCCAAATCTAAGCGAGTTCTGACTAATCACAACAAGCTCGCCACCAGTGAATGCATGAATGTAAATGAGTAATGGAATGCAAGTCCCAATTTTATCAATTTGGAACAAAAAAAATGTTAAACACTGAATGACTGATCTAGTTTGCAAAATTCAAATGATTAAACATCAAATATTCTCTATAGATTAAAAAAAAAATACCACTAAGTGGAGGAGCATCAGACCAGAAAACATGGTAAATAAATTGATTAGTTATGTTATCTAGACACTAATAAGAATATCCCTAAAAATTTCCTGAAGTCTTTGAAAATAAAAATGAGCAAAAGCATAATGCTAAACATAAAGAAAGTTGTAGTCTATATGAAACTTTAAAGAGGTTTAAAGTATGCTTGTCACTTTTGAACAAGAGTGGCTCTTTTGCCCTTTCAGCGTCTCATGTCCATATGCTCATATTTTAGTTAACAGTTTCCCTGTGGGGAGAGATATGTATCAGAATTTTAAGATTTGTCATTATTGTTTGTACTGAGTACCAGTTCAGAAGAAATAAGGAGGAGAAACAAGAATATCAGAAACAGAAAATATCAACTGAAGTGATATCCCTTTAAGTGTTGCTGCCACAAAGTTCAGCAAGTTTCCTTGCAGTCTGACAGTCCTGAGAAGGATTATTTTTAAAAACCACTTCATTCAGCAATGAAATAAATTCCATGCTTGAATTATGATGTGGGTACATCAATATGAAGAAAGTAGAAGGTAAAAAAAGCACTTCAGGGATTCAGTTAAATACGTGCTTATTAAAAATTATACAAAGGATCCTGACATGGAGAAACTCAGTGGGTTTCCTTAGATTAATGCATGATAAAGAATTTTCCAGATATAAAGAAAAATGTAGCTCAAAGTAAAGAAAGCAGATTGCAGGTGCTCAAAGGGTTCTCCATTCAACAAAATATACAAATTGGGCCATCTAAGATTTTTGATGATTAACTCCTAGATGTCTGGAGGGAGTGTGATGACTTTGTTGGGTTTTCCGCAGTACGACCTGGGTATAATCATAAAGCAATGGTTTAAATCTTAGTAATTAAGGACAGTAGTAGCAAAAGAAGAAATATCCTAAACTTACTTTCCACAGTCATGCAGAGACAAACAAAACTTAAAGACTACCATACAAGCATTTTTCTTTCTGGTTTGCCCCAATTCTAGGAGGACTCAATGGATTGATTCCACAATCAAAACATAAAACAAAAGAGGATTAGTGTATTATCCTGTGCTTTCAAATAAAGATATAGCTGTGATTTTAATTAGAACTCTGAACATTTTGAACAGGTTGTACTTTGATCTTTATTATGATTTTAGAAGTGTTACCTACATTACGCAGTGGCTGAACTCCATAATCCTAAAAGTCTCAGCTATCAGCTTTTATGTTTATGTAAGTGTTTGGTATGATTTTCTGACCTACGATAAAAAAATAAAAGGACAATAGCTATATTTTTCTTTTTGTTTCCACTGAACTCTATATTAAAACCATGCATAGAAACTTCTAAGGCTACAGGTCCTTTCGAGTTGACATTCAGTGACAAGCTTTTCCTATAAATCCATTGCTCTGAAATTCATCAGTCATATTTACATTCCCTCTTTATCTTTCATGTGCACTGATCTCAATCATTTTCACCAGGCCCCAAACATTTTAGTACACAATTTCCTTGCCTCTTAGAAGCAATTATAGCCCAGGTACTTGGGCAGCTTCACACACAATGACTTAGATCATCATTTGAAGTATGTTTGTAAAGCAAAACAGCCTCAAGGCCTATGCCTGAAACATAATCTAACCTGATGCAGGTGAACTCAACTCCAGAACACATACATTGTCTGCCCTTTGTGAAGGCACAAAGTGAACTACCCTGGGCTATTTAACTTCAATCTCTGTGGAAAAGCAGTACTTCTAAAATGAAAATGGTAAGAAGCTCTATTTAAGGAGAGAAAAGCCCTGACCACACTTATTTTGATCATGTGAGGAGCCAGATGCTCAGGTCTAGGATATCGTAAAGGAGAAGGCACCTGCCTACTCCAGAAGTCACAATGACGGTGCTACTGACACAATGAACTGGGTCCAGGAGTCCCTGTGATAGCCTCAGTTCCTTGAATAAATACTGAAGCAAACTAGAATACTGCCAGTATCTTCCCAGGTCTATTTTTAAGGCCTAATTCTGAAAGGCCGAGAGAACTGGGCTGCCACAGGCTGTATGAGGACAGTGAAGTCTTGTAGATGTCTCCCTGACTCCACCCATATCCAGAGACAGGCTGATCTCTTTGGGTTCTTTTCCATGCTCTCCTAGTGATATGGAAGTAGAATAATTGGTACCTATCAGTTCCAGAAGGAACTACATGGGCTTCTTGTTCAGCGCTAAAGAATTTGGGGGAGTTATCCCCAAGTACACAGACAGAACTGCAGGGCACCACTGGCTTAGTCGTGCCTCACAACATATGCTTGCTTCCCTGAGTTTGCCAAGCTGAAGAGCTCACGGATACTAGGATTCCAATTTGAATTAAGACATGTATTTCCAAGGAGAGTACTTCATGTATATGGACATAACTAGGATAGGGAAGAGAATCTTCTGGCAGTTTCTCTATTAACATAATGAGTTCTGCTCCTCAGTTCTAAAGGAACAATTCCCACTGTAATCATTAAAAGTTTTCAAATCCACTAACTTCAGAACATTGCTAAACTGATTAACCAAGGAGTCCCAACCTTTTTCATAAACATCAAATAGGTTATGCTTCCATTCTCTTTTTTCAATCTTCCCTTTTGAATCCTATTGAAACCCATTCCGCAGAAGGAATCCTAACTGAATACAACTCTCAAAATTATGTTAACAGAATTTACTGTAATTTGTTCAAAACTTCTAATCTTGTAGCGAAAGAAGCACTTTACACGATTTATGCCTTCTTCACATGTGCTTGCTTCTCTGGGAGGCTGAGGACAAGTGATATCACAAAGGGAGCTCTCTTGAAAGTCACAGCTGCTCACTGCCATCTCCCCAACTGGTGCTCAAACACTAGATCTCATGAGTACATGGCTGGTTTCTTGGGAATGCCCTATGGTACATGAACCTACTCAGTTTCCAGGCACGGATGATCTGGATCGATTTCAACCTTTCTCTTTGTAACTATTCACATATAGCCCCCTCAATATTGGGGTTATTTTTCCAGTGGATAGCACTCTTGAGTATTCAAGATACATCTGAGCTATTTTCCTGTGTGCATGATGTCTGTCACACAGGGAAGACACTGCCACCTCAAACACCCTCAGTCAAGCCTAAAGCACTTGCCTAAAGCACTGCCACCCAGTCAGCTGTCCCCACTTTCCTTGTTGGAGCTGGGTCAATCTAAGGAAACTCAAAAAAAATCTCACCCTTTCTTTCAGAACCCCCAAATGTTTATCACAAAATTTCCTATTGTTCTATCATTTGGCTTCAAGCAGGGAAGAAATTGGAGGGAATGGCCTTCAGGCAATAATCCCACTCTGGACACAAGGGTCAGCTACTATCCCCTAGTCCTCCTTCCTGCAGGTCAAGTCTTTGTCTGCCCTGTGGTGCTAGGAATGGGTGAGGGGCAACAGTAGGAGTGCCTTTCTGCTGCTCCATGGGAGTTTGTACCTAAGGTTTTGACCCATTTTCTGAATTCTAAGTCCTCTTTAGAGAGAATGAAAACTTGATTTTTACTTGTGTGCCCTGGTAGTCATTGACCCAAGTCTCAGGCAGAAGATTCATTTCACACTCCCCTGGTCACATCCCACAATTCCCCAGTGGTGAGAGTCTTTCTGTCCCCCTTTACAGTGGTAGAAAATATGGAAAATTTTCCAGTCTGATTTGAAATTAAAATTTGTATCAAATGAAAGCAACACATACCATTTTGTTCCACTTAATTAAAACCCCATTAAAAGCATTTCCAGATTATTAAAAACCTCTGTGCTTTATCCCCCAGGTAGTAATAGCCATAGGGGTCATTATGACAAAGAACACTTAGCTTGAGTCTAGCGATTACACTGTGAATCTTGGAACTAAACCTCTGCCTGCAAAACTGCCTATTTTATTGTTTTATTTCCTTCACAAAAATCTGTTTGAAGTGGGTTAAATAAACTCCTCTTCCCTGTGGAAAGAGAGGAAGGGTTCTGGCTTTGGTATCACATTTATCTCAACCAGCTTACAGAAAATTATTCATGTTAGAGCACTTTATAATAAAATCAACGTCAGGTCTGAGAAAGGAACAAAATGGTCCTTAGCATAATAAGGAGCCCCTTCTCCTTTCAATAAGTAGAATAAATGTTATAAAAATAGAAAGAAGTTATAATTCCCAAGTAATATGAAGTTGTGTCACGTTAGAATGATGCAGGGGGAGAAAAGCATAGGTATTACAAAGAATAGCCATCTAGAGAGAAAACACTGCAGGTCATAGTGGTGGGATGAGAGTTCACCATACACATACCATATACACACTCCTACTGACCTCCTGGGGACCTTCTCACCCCTCCACTTCTTCCCTGCAAGTTGACCTACCATTTTTTCAGAGCTGTGCACTGCACGAGGATAACATGTCAGATGCATCCTTTACAGCAAAGTTGTATGACTGCTTGGTGTGCAGTGGTATGTAATGGTACAGTGTCACACAGTGGGATGTAACAGCGCAGACCCAGCTCGCCAGATGAAGCCTCAGTCTGGAAGGGGAGGAAACCTTGCCACAAACCCTGTGACTGTTCATGCAGGCCCTCCACCAGGCAAACCTTCCAGCTGTGACTGCACAAGTTCCCAAGCAGCCCTGGGGGGTGGTGAGTCCTGAGTCTCCCAAGCCCTTTGTGGATGGTCAGGTGACTTTCTTTCCCACAGTATCCTACAGTTCTGTGTGTGTGAAGCTGGATTTATATCCCCAAATTTCTTTGTAACAAAACAAGAAGCTTGCCCCACATTAGAGGGTGACAGGATATGTGAGCTAGGGAGAGGAAGCATTTTGTAGCTTTCCTTGGCCCTATAAGATGGCATCCACATGCTCTACACAAGGATTGCAAAAGGGTTCTCTTAGGTGGGATGACATTCCAAGTAAATATAAACTATGTATTTTCAAGTAAATCTCTGATGGCATGCTTCTGCAATCTCATAGATGAGCCTCAGAATGTGGTCTCTAAGACTTCCCAGTAGTACAGTCATTGTTTTCATGAGTGAGAAGTACCCTTGTCTAATCGTCACAGAGGCCCCTTATGCTGAGTCTCAGCATCACTACACTGAAGGAATCCCCAGTCTCATATATAAGAAAGGAAAGCATCACAGGTTCCTTCAAGAAATAGGCATGGGTGGAAATTTCTGAGGAAGAGACTTTGATACCAAAGATGAAGATGAGAGGACTAGAGGCTGAAATAACACTATGAGATTGTGAGGGACTGTGTCATATACTCCAAGAACCTAAATCTTCAGTATTCTTTCCACCACATCAAATACTTTTAGAAGTTTATAGTAGTGATATAGGTTCCAACTGGTAATTTGACTCTCTTCTGTTATAGGATGCTGACTTAACTACTCACTTAAAACATAGCTGTTCATTTAAAACAACAAAACATTTGGGTTGTTTCCATGTCCTTGCAATTATAAATAGTGCTGCAATAAACATCCGAGCACAGGTGTCCTTTTGTACCCACACTGAGGTCTCCGTTGGGTAGATTCCCAGAAGTGCGATTGCTGGGTCAAATGGTAATTCCATTTTCATTAGTTTGAGGGTCCTCCATACTGCTTTCCATAGTGGTTGGATGAGTTTACATTCCCACAGCAGTGTAAGAGTGTTCCTTTCTCTCCACATCCCCGCCAGCACTTGTTGCTGACCATTTTTTTTATGTGGGCCATTCTTACTGGTGTAAAGTGGTATCTCATTGTGGCTTTGATTTGCCTTTGATTTGCCTGATTGCTAGTGACATTGAGCAATTTTTCATGTGCCTGTTGGCCATTTGTATTTCCTCTTTGGAGAAGTGTCTTTTTAGTTCTTCTCCCCACTTTTTGATTGGGCATCTTGTTTTGCTTTGTTTAGTTGTGTGAGTTACTTGTGGATCTGCATTGTTAATACCTTATCACTCTTGTGGAGGGCAAAAATTTTTTCCCATTTGGTTGGGCTTCTTTTAGTTTTTTCTGTTGTCTCTTTTGCTATACAGAAGCTTTTTTGTTTGATGTAGTCCCATCTGTTTATGTTTTCCTTCAATTTTTTCCCTTCTGCAAAAGATGATTCCAGAAAGGGATTTCTGAATTGTACTTCATGGAGGTTTTTGCCCAAGTTTTCCTCTATGTATGCTATGGTTTCAGGTTTGATATCTAAGTCTTTTATCCATTTTGAATTGATTTTTGTACTTGGTGTGAGGGAGTTGTCTTGGTCCATTTTTTTGCATGTCTTGGTCCAGTTTCCCAGCACCATTTATTGAAGTGGCTATCTTTGTTCCAATATAAGTTTTTCACTCCTTTGTCAAAGATTAGTTGACTATATATGTGTGGCTTTATTTCCGGATTCTCAATTCTGTCCCATTGGTCTGATTGTCAGTTGTTGTACCAGTACCATGCTATTTTAAGTATTATGGCTTTGCCCAAATGCCCCAGAACAGACGAATGGATGAAAAAGATGTGGTATACATATACAATGGAGTTATTACTCATCAATTAAAAATGACAAATTTGACGAATTTATGGAAACCTGGATGTACCTAGAAGAAAACATACTAGCAGAAACAAGCCAGATAGAAAGGGAGAGAAACCAAATGGTTTAACTAATATATGGTTAACCAAATGAAAGTACACGACAGGGGAATAGGGACCAGCCGGAGCGGTAGGGGAGGGGAGGTGGTGGGTGACCCCCAGGGACCGAAATGATGTGAAATATATATATATATATTATTAAAAAATAAAAATAAAACAACAAAACATACTGCAAACACCTGAGTTGGTGTGTGCTATCTCCAGGGAGGCTAAAGAAGAGTGGCAACTGTTACTAGTCAACTGGCTGGTACTTCTGCTCACTTAGGCAGGGGACTCCAGGTGAACAACAGAAGAGCAGACCACCACTGCCACCGTATCTCAGAGCAGCCGCAGTCATCATTGCCCTCCTCATATGTCATCCAAGACATCCCACTCTGGGAAAGAAAGGATTGGGTCCAAGTGGACATTAACAGAATTAAACAACAGATGCATAAGCAAAGATTTCAAAAGGATAGTGTGCCATTACATGTGGCAAATAAGTCAATCAGCATATAACAATTCTGACAGAGCAACAATCATCCTTTCCACTGATTCTTTTATCTTTCTTTGTTGGTTCTGCCCAAACACTCACCAAGTTCATGTCTCTTTCTAACATTCCTGGTCATGCTTATCTACCTAGATTTATTTTTCCTAAGCTTCTATTTCTTGGAAATTTCATCTATATTCCTTATCTTCTGCTTGCCTCAATCTCTATTCCATAGAAACCCCCTCCTGTCTGGCATCTTTCCATTTCTCCAGTCACTCTTGGGCTTTGATCATCATGGACCAATGCCACATTGTGAAATCCAATAAATATTGTGAGACTTACTTTTTCTCATTAGTCCACTGTGGGAATTGTAAAACCAGCTGAGTTTCCCAGATTTTTACCTTTCTGATTTTAAGGTGGTGCTATCCTTTGTGTGTGCTGTGTTCAAATCGGGATCCCAGCAATTGGCATCCCAGCAATGGACACTTGCCCTGTGTTCTCTGCCTTCTGATTCCATGCGGGCTTGGAGCTCTCACTACACAAGCATGCCCAGGGGATCTTCTAGATCCTAACATGTTCATTTCACCAATAATCAACTCATCCAACTGGGATATCCTGAAAAAATATGCAAAACTTTTCCATGTTCTTAAAGACCATTTTTCAATCAAAATTGCCCCTTCTCTTATATTTTTGCACAGTCTCTAGATTAGTCCCTAATACTCAATGCTATCCACAGTAATTTTAATGAATTGGGATGTTTAGTTTGATTCAGCAATGGTTTAAGTTGACTGTATGAACTGAAGTTATTTATATATTTATTCCAAAAAATAAGGTCACTTGAGTATATCGATATGATAATACATACATAAAACTGAGTACTACTAATAGGGCTCCTTCCATGAAGATTTCACGGCTCTCTTGCTCCTTCATCATCCAAGAAAAAAATGAGGATCTATTTGCCCAAATAGAATACTTCACACAAAAAGTGTAGAACCAACCATATTTTAAATGTTAATTACTTATTTCTTTCTTACTGCAAATTGGGCTTCCTTAAGGAAAAGACAGTACATATTTAACTTCACATTATCAGTGCCTGACATAGCAAGGCTGATATTTTTGGTGTTTTTTTTTTTTTTTTGGTAGGGAAATTATCAATTACCTTATTTATTCATTTTTTAAAATTAGGTGACTGGTTTTACAAGACTGAATGATTCAGAAATATAGAATCACATCCCTTCAGATGTATGTGATCACAACCCACCCACCACCAAGACACCTAGAATACTCTACCATCATGCACTGCATCACTTCAGACTTTTCACTTTGAAAATAAACAATAAGATTTTCAATGTCTGGTTTCTCATTGATGAAAGTATAAAATCCTATTATAAGAAATGGCATCACAGTCTACGGCCATACCACCCTGAACGTGCCCAATCTTGTCTGATCTCGGAAGCTAAGCAGGGCCGGGCCTGGTTAGTACTTAGATGGAAGAAATAGCATCACAGATCATCAATAACATAAACTATACTATAGAAATAGTTGGCCAGTGACAGTAAAGAAAAATATCAGTAATGAAAAAGAGTAAGAAACTCTGTATTTGGACAAATAATAAAAGCCATTAGGATTATTTTCAGTGTAGGATTTTTGCCTGACTTTATGGAAAATTTTATTAGAAGACAAAATATTTGCTTTTAAGTATCTTGTATTAATATCTATAAGTTATCTACTCTGCTTAAAATACAGGACAGGTACATGGTAACAACAGCAGTCATGGAAGACAAACCCATAGTGGATAATTGGTAGGCTATACTAAATGTTGAAATAAATTTAGTGCTATTCAGTTTGAAAAAGAAGGCAAATCTCTACATGGAGAGGCTTTTGTCTGTTTGTTTTTGTTTTACTTTAAGCTGCATAGACTATAAAGGATAATTCTAGGCATTTTTCCCTCCTGCAACCCTTTAAAAATCATTGCCAGATGGGTGACACTGTTATCAGTCAGACTGAGTTATTGCTCTCAGATGAACTAGGGTTAAAATACATAAGAGAAATTTTTTAAAAAGGGTGAAAATCACCACAAAATAATACCTCCAGTTGCAAATATATTAACAAGGAATATAGTCCATGAATGAAAGTTTGCCCAATATAAGGTATTAAACTTAAAGAGTATTTTCATTGAATGAGACTATTTCTATATATCTTGTCTTAATCACTAAAACAGTCTTGTGAATTGTGGCCAAGATAATGGCAAATGGCAACTTTTTATGCAAAAGACAATATACTACCTTTACTCAGTCTATTACAGGTTATTTCAAGATAAAGCATTGAACTTTAAGAAAACTACTGCTTGGATCATTTCTATTTTCAGATCATCCAAAGAAAATCAAGTTACTTACATGGCAATCTAAAAAGTTAGTCAGCAATAAAGGATTTTTGCAACTGAAATACCTAATCAGCAAATAATCTGTGTAGTTGTGTGGTTCAAATGGTTTCACAGTCTGAAAAAATTTTATTTATATAAAATTTCCTTCATTTGTTGTGGTCAATAACCTGTAAATTGTTTTTTGAGCAATGAAATAATTTCATTATCTTAAATATGACATCTTTTAAAGGGACAGCAAAACTGTATTCCTGGAGCAAATGATGCATAAAATACCTATTTATGCAGACAAAATAAAAGTCAATCCTTTGGTGAATAAAGCTAAAATTTTATTTTTTGCAAAAACGCAGATATCCCATTATTAAAAACTACTTACATTTTCAGACTCCACCAAAAAAATGGTAATTAATAACTGAGAGAATTTTTATTTTTAATATTTCCTTCCAGAAAAAAAGAAAGAGATCAAATTCCCTTGGAGTCAGCAAATAAAAACAATCCTTCCATAGGAATAATGGCTCAAAATATATATAAATAAATGAATAAATAAATAGTGTAAACAAAGTTCTACAAGAATTCCTTTGCTCTCAGGTATCTCCAATACTCAGCTCTACAACACGGACAGCTGAGTCCCTGACTTTCAATGCGAACCATTCAACAAAACAAAGATACAAAATAAAGACATTTGGATTTTCCAAAACCAAAACAAAAATACGTTATATATATTCAGATCATCTCAACTTCTATAAAGAAGAGAAAGATATTTTATGATTACAAAAAGTTTCAAGCATATTCGAATTCTTAAATCTTGTAAGAGTCAAAACTTGCAGAACCAAGTTATCCAGCAGCAGATGGGCAGCTCAGCACACTTCCATCTTCTGAGTACTAGGTGAAGTTGATGCTTGTAGCCCAACTTTTAGAAGTGTGAGTGACCACAGCAAATATGACACAAGCTAACTTCTCAGCCTCCTTGTAGCCATGAAGCAACTCATGACCACTATGACTCAGTTGGCATAAGCAGTGGATAGCATGGCTGAAGGCAACACAGTTTCGTGTCCTACTGTCTAGATCGCCAACCTAAACACAGTACTCCGAAGCCTCCACAAAGTATGAAGCCCAGAGACCTCTTACAGCCCTCGTGGGGTTAACTACACTAGCTATTCGCATTATATTGCCTTTGGATGGTGTAGCTTGTGTGCAGGAAAACAGAATGTAGGATTCCTCAGGAGTTTAAAAAAAAAAAAAAAAAAGCTCAGTCGTTCTTTAACTGCAAAATCAATAAGGCCTTAACAACCAATCATCCACTCTTGGTAGACAATCCCCCTGATGGCTTTTAAACTGTGCTCAGCAGTCAGGTTGAGAAACTTTTAGAAGAGAAAACATTGCATTTCATGAAATACACAGCGTGTGAAATATTTCCTGAGAGAGAAGTCCTTGGAATTAAAATGAGTGTTCACTATAGATCATTACAGTATTAATTTAGTGATATGCCTAAACACAATGTTTTACTTAAAAAAATAAAATAAAATAACCTCATCTTTAATTTTAACACCATAGGGAGCAAAGAATTAGTTTTAAAATCAAAACTAGAAGAAATGGGCTAAATTTAGGATGAAACAAAGAACTACCAAGAAGAGTTAGCCAAATGCAAGCAGTTGTTCCAAGAAGGTTCTTAAAATAAGAAAATACTTAAGCAAGCTTGGGATCAAAAATCAGACAAAAGCAGGTTAGAAAGGATCAGACGGAATCTAGATCACTGGCATAATAGAAAAACATTCAGATGAGAGTAAGACCTAGGAATACCTAGTTTGGCAGTAGGAGAGATCCCAAAGCTATAACAGAGCAGATTACACAGCAATGATTAGTCTGCACTGGTTTTCCTATAAAATTATGACCATCTTACATTCCAGTGATTTTTTTTTCTAGATTTTTATCTTTAACCATATTTCCTGGAATAAGATGTTCAGAAGAGTATGTGAAAGATATTGAATAAAAATAGCCAAGAATAACAGGTATGAGGACCATAATGATGCTTGATTAGTACCTGACTCAGCTCTCTCTTGGTGAGGTCAAGAGCTTGCAATTACTGTACACAATGAAAAGTGAAGTAGGGGTGTAGGAGCGTAAAGTGGAAGTGGAACTAACTTGCAGCAGGCAGATTCTGACACTGGTATTGCCATGTAGAATTAGGTCAGAGTACATAGTGCTGTATTTAAGGAGTATGGAAGGTACCAATTCTTCCCACAAGGTACCTTCTTTCACTCTCCACCTTCCTTCCTGATAGTTACGGTAGAGCTTTTGTTTGTGTCTTCACACTGCTTTCTCTCTCTTTTAAACACAAACTTAACATTATGCATCCTAAAACATTAAAATAATGATACTTAAAATTAACTTGTTTTTAAGAAATCTGGATCACCCACTGCTCCCAGTCCCAAAGGGCAAAAATGTTTAAATTTTATAATTTCATAAAGTCAAAAGAGCAAGTGATGACAAAAATCATTGCATTGTTCATAAAAACTAATTTGTGGCTTTACTTAAATCTACTTTGCTGAAGTGTAACTTAAACATAAAATGCTTCATTTTAAGTATATAATTAAATAGATTTGGCAAAAGAAATACAATTATGAATTTACATAATAATCAAAAAATATTTTTTGCTTTTTAGTTTCAATGTCTTGCATGTTTTGTTAAATTCATAACAAAATATTTTGTACTTGAAGATATTATAAATTAAGTTGCTTTCTTCATTTTTTTGGATTCTCTATTGCTAGTGTATAGAAATAAAATTTATAATTTCAATCATTTGAATGCATTGATTTGTTTTATGACCCTGATATGCTCTGCCTTAGTAATAAATAAACTATGTGTGCTTGAAAAGACTGTGTTACATGTGTTGGAGTAGAGGGCATTATGGATACAAAATATATATAAGTATAATATTTACATAAATACATGTATATAACATATATGCCTTCATTATATTTGTTGACATATTTAACAAATGACAAGTCATACTTTACAAACCCCTAATGATACAGACCATTCTTTTGTCACAATTTTTGGATTACTATCAAATTCTCAAACAGAATATTGACTCTTTAGCTATAATTGTCTTTCCTTCACCTATATTAACAGTTGTTTCACATATTTTGAAACAATTATTACTAGGTACCTATACATCTAGGTTTTTTTATGATTTGACAAATTGACCCTCATTTAATTATGAAATGCTCTACCCCTGCTAATATCCCTGATTTTGTAATCTAATTAATGTAATATTTATATAGCAGCTCCAGCTTACTGCACATTAGTGGTTACGGTTCTATTAACTCATCTGTACTTTGATATTTACATACATTTTTATTGAAAGTATAGAATTATGTATAGCTTTTAATTCACTCATATTTGCTGCCTTTTAATTAGTTTATGGCATTTATATTTACAGTATTAATTTCAGGTTAAAATCTATTGTTTTGCCTTTAGTTTTCCGTATTTCACACATGTTCATATATGTTATTTGTCCTTTTTACACCTTTATTTCAAATTAATTAATTTCATTATTTTTGTTTAATGTCTGCTTTTAGCATGTCAATTATACCTCTTCCTTTACAGTTTCTTTAGTTTCCTTACAGTATTTCCTCTAGGATTTACAGTAGGTTTTTTTTACTTATCATGACTAGCGATAAAATATTATTAGTATCCTAATAATGGTGATAGTTTTATAGTGTAGCATATCAAATTGTATACTTAAAATGTTTTATTTACTGCATACCAATTATACCTAAATAAAAAAAAGGAAGCTCATCAAGGTAATTAGCACTGGTATTTTAGTAGGGTTCTCAGTCCACTACATGCTGGTACCAGACAAAATCCTGCCAAGAGCAATAATGTATATGTTACTATGTAATATTCTTAATATGACTCTTCTGTAAATTCTGGAAAAATGCAACATATTCTTTAAGATCCAAGCTAAATCTCTGAAATGTCAGGAGTAACTATGATGTACAGGTACAATCAGGCATCTTAACCATGATGGCAACTTGGAAGAAAATACAGCAAAACTTCACAATCTAAAGAAATAAAAATTTAAATGTTCAACTATAAATAAGTATCCCATCACCAAATGTGTTCTATTTTCTAAACTAGACTCATTTATTCCAAATTTCCCTTATTTGCTTTCAATTATGTTTTAGAACAAAGGTTGTTTTTGTTTGTTCATTTTTTTGTAATGGGCCTAAGCAAATATTTTACAATTTGTAAATCAGATACAGTCACTCATATTTTTATATTTTTTCATAATGTTTAAAAAATGTGAAAACAATTCTTACTTTGTGAGTTGAACAGAAACAAGCCTAGCCATAAGTCATTGTTTAAAACCCTCTGCTATACATGGGTGACAGGGTGGTAGGATAACCCTGGGGCTGACAATAATGTAAAAACAAAGACAATGGTTCATGGGTGATACGGTGGTGGAAATACATTAGGAAGCAACATGATGTAAAATATATATATATATATAGATATTTCCAATATCTATATTTATAATACATTTAATCTATATTTAATACAAATATAGATTAATTATATTAAATATAAAGATATAACACATATAAGTACATGTATATATACATAAATATGTAAATAATAAAATATCAATAAAAATAAAAAGTGTATAGGTCAAAAAATAAAACCCTCTGCTATAGAAAAAAATTGCTTTTGACATTTGGGAGCTCATTAATAACTAAGGACTATGAGCATTCCAAAGGCAGAGAAACAGTAATTGGACATTATTGTACAGATTCATTATATTTGTTCTTTCATAATGCCCTTAAAATGTGATTTAAAATCCTTTGTACCTATTTTGTTGGCATAGTCAGAATGCACAAGTTGACATTTTGGCAGCTTTATGGAGTTTAAGGCTTGGCTTTAAAGTATCTGTAAGTTAATAGAAACCTTAAAAATATTGAACTAAGCAAAGGAAGTTAACCATTATATCTTTGTAGATATATTTGAAGTTAAATGAAACATCTGATTTGTGTAGCTTTCTCATAAGTTAAAATCCCATACTTTCAAATAAATAAAATACTATACAATAATGCCTTTTTTCCAAACTACGTGATACTTTAAAGTTTGTATTTCAAGTATATCTAGAAATTCAATATGATATAAAACATCTGTTTCTATAAAGCACAAAGAGTTTTGTGGGGTTTTTTGGTTAAGACCGGGTCTCGCTATTTTTGCCCGTGGAACCGCAGACTCTCGTTGCCAGGGGTACCACAGACTCAAGCAACCCCCAGCCTCAGCTTCCCAGGTATCTAGGATTACAGGCGCATGCCACCACGCCCAGCTCTTTTTTTGGAAGTAGGTCTCGCTACAGGCCCCAGGCAGGACTCAAACCGCAATCCCTAGCCCCAGCCACTTCATAGGCTGAAACTTACAGGCACGAGCCACCGTGCCCAGCCTCTAGAGCACAAAGAGGTTTAAAACTGTCTCATCCACCCTCATTTGGGTGAACTGTGTCAACATTACTTATATATTCAGCAGATATGTACTGCACATTTAGCCTGTCTTCTTAGAATATAATAAAGAACAAGATTAAGTCCTTCCCATAATGAAGTCTATTTCCTTTCAGAATGTGAGGTGACTTTAAAAAAATGGATAAACATAATAAATGCATATTATGAAAATTGAGGAAGGTAAACATAACAACTTCAGATAGATAAAACCTTTATAAATCAGTTATATTAAGACTAAGAGTTATAGGTGGAAGAAAAAGCTTAATTTTGAAGAGATACAGGCATTCAATCCCAAGACAGAGATAAGCCAGTGGGAGAAAAGCATCAATGGAAGCAATTCAGTATGTTTAAGAAATTATTGTGGGTCAACTGTCTAAAGTGATAAGCATGAGCAGTGACATGATATGAGGTTGGGAATAAGATTCACAGTGCTATTGAAGACAAAGGAATTAAGAGTGGAAGTAGAAAGAAAAACAAAGAACCACTACATCTTCTCCTCTCCAGGGAAGATATTCTTCAGGAGAGGTAAGGCTAGTTTAGAATAGGCTTGTGTAAATGGAAGCAAGAACCTGAGGGGAGTTTGCTATTCACTAGTTTTAGAAATAATCCATCAGAGAGAGGAAAGCTAATGAGGCAAAACCGAGAAGAAATATAGATCAAAATGCTTTAAAATGCATATTACATTATTTTATATAACATGTTTTTAGAATAGTAACAATAGAGGAGAATATGCTAGTTCTCTAAACTCACACAAAATTGAGAAGTGGCATTTAAATTTAAACTACGAACTCAGCTCATTCTCAAAAATCCACTCCATTAAATTTAAATTCTTGGAATAGGACAGATTTATATATTAATACTGAGACTACGAATATGGAAGTATATGTATTATGACATCTATGAGCTTATATTTCTGACACTACTTATTCATCTTCAGTGAAAATACTTAAGATGCTCTCACTACTATCCTTTGTTATCTGTTCTATCTTTCTGAGCAAAGAAATGAGATGTTTAGGATTATCCCACTTCTACCTCCTTTTCTGAATAATTCCCTTTCTGCATAATTGACCTGGCAAGCTGTTATATAAGGATGTGTCTACATCAGAAATGCCATGGTGACCCTGAGTGGGATGCAAGCAGGGTACCACCAACACAGACAGAGGACCAAGGGTGGGGGGCGTGTAGACTGACATGAACAGTCAGTGCCAGTGGAGGCAGAGGAGGGTATCCCTACCGTGGTCCATGCAGCAGGGCTCACATTGGAGAGCATGCCGTTGCAGGATTCTGGAACCAGAGGGGGCTAGTGTGTTTACACAGGGAGCATGCCCTTGTGTAAACTCAGAGCCCAAGCAGAGGAAAGTCAGTAGTCATTCCAGGATCAGTCCAGCACAGATGGTCAGAATGTGACAAGAGCAAGGAAGGAGTTCGTGTGTGGAGGAAGCCAGGGATACAGACTTAGTGCTGCAACGGTTCAAGCAGGGCATCTGTGTGGGCAGATAGTCTGGTGTGAGGAATTAGAACCTGAGAGGATGAGTGAAGAATCCATGAGGTAATAAAACCCAAAGTAGTAGGAGTCAAGGTCAAGAGAAGAGGATATAAGCCAAATGGATTTTATCAGAAAGCGTGGGGAGAGGTGGCCATGAAGAGATGCAGGAGAGCATGGAGGGAAGTGACTGTGTACTAAGGACAACAAGAGGCAGGGTTCTCACTGTCAGAAAGGAAATGGAAAAAGGAAAATCTATATTGAACTCTTGATACGCTGAACTAGAATTGGAGACATCCGTGGGAATTCAGGCTACACAATCTTTACAGACAAAAGAAGAGAAATATGACCTACTTAGAAGCCACATATACAAATGTACACATTCAAGTACGTATATATATACACACTCTCTCCCATTTTCTACTGAGCAGACCTGGAAGGAGTAACATCCTGTTCACCATGAGCCATCCAGCACCCAGACTGTGATTTCTGAATGCATTTCTCTTTAAAAGAAACTAGACTTTCTTGGAGATACAGCTTGCTCTGCTGCTAGATCAGGGAAAATATAAAATAAACTTGGAATCAACTGCTGTGCGAAAAAGCTAAGAAGTGCTTAAAGACCGAGACATGCCAAAAACAACAACAAAAACATACATACAGAATTCAACTTCAAGGAATTTACACTGGCGACCATGTGTGTGTCATAAAAATAAATAAAGTATCAGGTTATAAATTACATAATGAGAACTCATAAATCTACAGGGTGATAAACAATATACATAATGTAAAGCTTGAAAAAGGAAGACGTAATTACATGGTTCCAAAGACTTTGCCCACAAATTGATTCCATGTTAAAAAGGAAGAGACCCTTTACAGTGGAGAAGTCAGGCAGAGAGACCCCTCATCACCAAACTCAGTATGGATGCTCCAGGTGCTTGCGGCCATCGGGGGTTACTACTTGCAGATCCTCTTAGTATAAAGCAATAGTGTGTGCGTATATACGTAATTGTGTGTGCGCATTTGTATATGTGTTCTTCTAAGTGCCATTTTCAGGAATAGGTCAGAACAAAATGACACATTATGTGGAAGGGTGAAATGAGAACCAAACATCACTTCTGTGGTTCTGCTGCCAAAGGAACACAACTGGGTCTGAGCATGAAGAGACGCACAGTAAAGGAGATTTTAAAAAAGAACAAGAACAAACCCATCTGTCATCTTTGAAAGTATCCAAGTCATGAAAGTCAAGGAAAAGCTGAGAAATAGCTTCAGGTTGAGGGAGCACCAAGGCTCATGACAACCAACAGCAGCACTGGGTTCTAAACTGGATGCCTCAACTGAAAAGGGATTTTTATTGAAAAAATTGCCAATATTTGAACTTGGTCTGTGAATTCACTGGTAGTTCTAATAAATGAAAGTTAAGTTTTCCTGACCCTGGTGCTGTCACTGTAGTTGCAAAGGACAATTCTGTAATAGCACAGTACCACATCAACAATTATTTCCAAATGGCTGAGGAATATACTCCTCTTCAACACCTACTATTTCTCTGTGAAGCTGGGGATGCTCAAATTAAAAAACAAAACAAAATGAGGCATACAGAGTTGGTAGACGGTTTCAAATTCAAATTCACACACCCCAACGTAGTATGTACACATTTTTTACATTTTTAAATTAAAAAATAAAACATCCTATTCTTATATAATAACCAAATGAATGAATGACTGATTAATTCTGTTAATTTATTTATGTATTTACCTTTCATTTTTAATTTAACAACTACCTTGTCCCAAGCATAGTGCAAGGTATTTTATATACATTTTTCACAGTCATCATAATATCCTTGCAGTTTGAATTATTATAATTTGAACATAAAAATAATGCTCAGAGAATTAATTTGACTGAATGCACAGGTAGTACAGAAGAGCTTGCGTTGAAGCCCAAGTCGTATAGATACCACTAAATACTTAAAACATATTTCAGACATTTAAAGACAAATCATCATCCTTTTAAGTGGTCAATTAATGAATAATTTGAAGTTGTATGAACGCACCTTAAAATCATAACATCATTAATCTTCTTTCCCCATTATTATTGCTTCACAATAACGCTCTACAAATGAAGAGAAATACCAAGGGATAATAGGACAAGGGGAAAGCATTGGTAAAGTCAAATGCCTAGTACTAAGTGACAGAAGCCCATCAGAAAAGGTTGCATACACAGTACTGAGTCCACAACACTGTACAAAAGGCACAAGTATGCAGAGAGCAAAAGGGTCAGTGGTTGCCAGGGGTTAGTGAAAAGTGGAAATGTTTAGGGCTTTGAAACTACTCAGTGTAAAACCTTCAGGCAGGATACCTGTCATCCTTCATTTGTCCAAACCCATAAAGTGTGTAACACCAACAGTGAACACTAATTAAAGATTGGACTCTGGGGGGTAATGATCTATGTGGGCCGGCAGACTGTAGTCACTGTAGTCCTCTGGTGGGAGATGCTGCTAATGGGGGGGCTATTCGTATGTAGGAGGAGAGGGTACTGCAAAGTCTCTGAATTTTCCACTCGTCTTTACTGTGAACCTACAACTTGCTGAAAAAACAATGAGGTTCACTGGAAACACAGTGACAGGCACCCAGTAGCCTCCATTTGGTCCACCAAACACCTAAATGGGCCCTTGAGTCTGTTAGGACCTTTAGTTCCCAGCAACTCTCAAAAAGCGACCAATATGCAACAGACACATCTACGAAATAGGAGATTTCCAGGGATCTAGTGAGGATCAAGGTCACACTAAGCCACCAGGTTCAGCTACAATGAACCAATCTCCTTCAAGACTTCCATCGCTCCTGTGAGGAAGTGTTTCGGTGACATCATTTTTTTTCTCCAGGAGTTCAAAGGGGTTGGTTGCTATTGGAAACACTAAGAAAATGAAACTATAAGAATGACTGCCCTCCAGCAGAGAATTATGAGAACGAGAAATATGAGTAAGTCGGAGCTGCTCAGCGTGGAAAGGAAGGAAGAGATGGAAGGTCGGGGATGGATGAGGGTGGAATGCCATGTGGAGCGTGCATTCCCACTGCTGTTTTCTGCTCATCCTCAAAGAGAGAGAAATAATGTTAATACTATGGTCTAAATTTTGGGAAAGTTGCCAAGCAACAATGGTACTAGTCTGTACTTGAAGCAGAGGTCAGCAGAAGGTACTAGACTTGCACAAATCGACATGTTTTTATGAATTTATTGTTTCACAGCAACAAGTCTGGTCTCCCTAAATCTTCATGCAGCAAAAAATCTTCAAGAGTCATTGGGTTGCACAAAAAGTGATTTGTGCGTGTCATGTGATCACTCTGTGAAGCATGCTCGGGGGGTAAAGACCATAGTAGAAGTTGAGCTAAGGTTACTTATGCCAGTATTTACTTTTTTTTAACTGAGCTTAAAGAATTTTTAAAGTTTCCACACATGCTACTTGTGTAATGAAATCACTACACATAATGGAGTGTCAATATACTTATACGTGTTACACAGATGCTATCATATCTCTCTTTGCTTTTACACACGTCCTGCACATCCATAGGCAGTCTCTGTATACTGAGAGAGAACACAGTAAAGTTTATTTTATGATGAGCTGAATTCTACAATAAAGAAAACTTAGACTTTAGGGAACTGTTACATTTTTTTAAAACGTGCCTAACATCCTTTATTAGTTGTAAAATAATAATTTCTTTAATTATGAATTAAGTTATTATTTCTCTGATTGAGGAACATGTAAACTTATATTTAATATGGAGGGTTTATGCCACAGTTAGGACTTTCAGAACAAAAACTGGCTACTGTTTAGCAGATTCCCAATTCCCTTTCTGACATATTAGTGAGACCAAGAAGGTTTAAATGAAACATTCTGTCTCTTTTAAGGGTAAGTATGGGAAAGTATAGATTCATAGCAGTTGCATATGATAAAACCATGCTCCAAGAATGTGGCTTTGTATGTAAGGGACTTGGTCACAAGTCAGGGAGAAAGCTACAAAAATCCATGAGGAAAATCTTTCAAAAAACACCAGGAAAACAGAATGACCAACAGAATTTTACCCAGTTAGTTGTTTCAACAAATGATTATTTTATGCCAGTCTAATGTTGCTTGTGACATAGTATAAAAATTCTCTGCCTTAAAGAAGTGATTTTGGTGTGAATAAATTAACTGAGAGGAGTGGAAGAGAGGAAGGGATGGAGAGAAGTAGGAAGTAGAAAAAGTAGCATTACGCAGCTAATAGAAGAGGAAATGCTCCATTTTTATAATAAAAATATACCTTAACTTTGCTTTATGATATTCATACATTATACCAGAGTATTTGAAATCATAGAATTTTATTAAATAATCTAGAAATTCTGCAGGTTCATTGACATTGCTAAAAAAAAAAAAAAGGAAAAACACACCAGAAAATTGAAGCAAAGGCCAAGGCTAAAACAATGGTTAAATAGAATTTGATTGAACATGTAAGTAGGAATTGATGAACAAAGGAAGTACATTGTGAAAAATTTGTGTGTGTGTGTAGTATCCACCCTCTCCACATAGCCTTCTACATCAGAAATATTTATTTTTTAAATAAACTATAGAAACAGAAACCTTATTTCCTGTCAGAGGAAGGAAGGAAGGAAGGAAGGAAGGAAGGAAGGAAGGAAGGAAGGAAGGAAGGAAGGAAGGAAGGAAGGAAGGAAGGAAGGAAGGAAGGAAGGAAGGAAGGAAGGAAGGACGGACGGACGGACGGACGGAGCAGGCAACAACAACAGCAAGTTATGCCCCAATTTGGAATGTTCTCTGAAATCTAATTCCTTTCATTTTCCCTCTCTGCAGGACTGCAGACAATAATCACAGCTCCACTGCTGATGTCTGCGTGGCAGCGGTGACATTACAGCCCTGAATAAAATTCTCCTAAGGGCAAACAGATGGCTATTAGATCACTACTAAGGCGTATCTATGTTCATCTTACAGAGAAGCAGAGACAAGTGCGCTGACCAGTACCTGTGTGTAGGTTCCTGGCTCCAGTTCAATCATTCCACAGATGTCAAATCTGTCTTGCTTCTTATGGGGAAGCAAAGGGGAGAGAAGAATTCGGCAGCAACAAGGACATAGATGCACCAATGCCTCCCAGTGCTACCAGACAGGTTTACTGGAACCCTGAGCAGAATCTTTAGTCTCAGCCATAAGTAACAAGTGCTGTGTCCAGCTTCTAAAGTTTTCATGTGTTATCTTTACTACACATTTTTATTCACCACAAATAAGACTGTCTATGAAGTTCTTGAGATCTATATAATGAATTTTAGTAAACTTACTGAGAACTAAAAGGTATGAAGACACTACAAAGAAAATACATAGATTCCTGTCTCATTCTTCTCCTATAACCTTCTCCCACTCAGGATTCACAGCAAATATTCTCATCACTAGAACAGAAACCGGCTCTTCTCCATAATGCTGGAGTTATTTGACATTCAGGCTTACAGAGATTGAAATTTTACCTTCAATGAGCTTATCAAGAAATCATTCTCAAACACATACAATGTAAACTGTAGGCAGAAATCTTGCAAACAGAAAGCTTTCAACACCAATGTCTGTAAAATATATAACTGGATGGACACATGATACACAGGGTGAACGGAAGAACAAATGGATGGACATACAGATATAAAAAGGCAGACATACTTAGTGCAAGTATAAAATGTATACTTTTATGACAACCATGGGCATTTTAGTATGAAAGCCAATTGATCTCATAAGAAACTGAAATTTAACTTATGATTTCTAACTCCAGTGAGTTTACTAAACCATTACCATGACTTTTGCCCCAAGTTTGGTCCACTGCTTTCCTCATTATATTTATTTCTTTTCAAAGTTAAAGTTACTTATTAGCCTTTTATCTCCAGAAATACTGCAGACTAAATAACCCAAGAATATCATCTCTGGACAACATTTACTTATAAATAATATTACAGCATGGTTGAACTCCTATGATAAATTTTTAAGTTAAGTTTAAATGTATTTTCTTTGATAACACAAAAAAGTAGTCCTGGAAAAATCAGAATACATAACCGAAACAAGCACAATAACCTATGTATTAAACATCTATATGAAATGACTATTGCAATGTTTGACAAAAAAGCCCACTTGGAAGATGTGATTTTTCTTTTTTAAAAAAAGGAAAATAATCAACTCTTATGATACTAAAGAGATCTAAAAACGGTGACATACAGATTCCTCTTTGATATTCACATGTTTATAAAATTGGTTGCAATGTGTCTCCTGATTCCAGCATTGCCTAGAAGGTAACAATGATCATCAAGTAGAACAGAAACATGGAGTCATGTTTTCATGCTATTTCTTCTATAATCATACTACTGAAACTGGGTGGCCCTAACCCCCCCCCCACTCCAGGTTGTAGCATTTAACAAGGTACTCTGCTCCCATTGGCTGGTGGCAGTTTAAAAAGGAGAGGAGAAGCTGAGAGAGAGAAGTTGGAGGAGCGGCGTCAGGGAGAAGCCGCGAGATGGGGGAAGAGAAAAGTTGGAGGAGCGGCGTAGGCGGCTAGAAGTGGGAGTTGGAGGGGACGAGGAGCCATGGCGGCCAGCAGAAGTGTGGCCAGCGTGGAGAGTGTGGCGTTGTAGCAAGGTGCTGTGGAGAGCTGGTACCTAGAGACGGCCAGCGATTTGGAAAGCTGATTTCTTCATCAGCCACCGTGGAAGAAGCTTGAAGCACCTGGGAGAAGTCGAGCAGCGTGGGACACCGAGAGAAAAGAAAGGAAAGAGAAGACGCCGGCGAAAGGATTGGACTTTGCCAAAGTGCCTTCCTCTGAGGTTCAGAGGGGCAAAGGATTCGTCATTGGACGGTGCACTGTGCCATGGGGACCTTTGGGTCTGAGAATGGTGACTGGGGTAAGATAACTGCCACGTGTGGCTTTCACGACGTTTTGTTCTCCCTGTTCAGCTCCCTTGTTAATAAAAATCACCTGTTGTTAATTGGTATTTTGGAGTGGCAACTGCTAGGCGCAGGTGCAACTGCTAGGCGCAGGTGAAACGGACCTTGGGGTTTGCAATTTGGAGGCTTTTGCCTCGTGCTTCGACCCGATATCACTACTGAGCCCTCTCTGTCTGGTCCTCAACTCCACACAAGGTTTAAAGTTTGGAGGAGAAAAGAGAGTATGCTAAGAACCCTGAGGAATCCATGCTTCTACAGTTTCCCCTAGTGGTGCTAGTGGTATACCCCAGAAAAATAGGTCTGGAATCAGTCGTGCATTTTTAAACATGTTTAGAAGAAAGGTAAAATTCTGGGTTGACTTTACATGTATAAAGTAGTCATCTTCCCTCTACCACTCCTCCCTCTTATTTACTAATTTACTAATATGTGCTGAGCTCTGGCCATCAGAAAGGAATGTGCAGACAACAGTTAGTTATTGTTCTCTCCAAAATGTCAACAAGATATACACAGATTCATGGAAAACATTTAATTGAAAACTAGTGGTTCAAAGTATCCTAGAATTATCCAAAGCCACCGGCTCAGTAAAATATCTTTTATTTACAACCCAGTTCTAGAGTGTTATGCTTTCCCACCAAAAATAGCTCCTCTAGTAGGTGTCTGCCATATTTTATTCAAGCAAGGTACTTAGAAAATCCATTTTCTGTTTAGATATTCCCAGTGTTCTAAATCAAATTTTTGTTAATAGGCTCTTTGGTAAACCAATACCATCAACCTATATTCTGACTCTTTAACTCTCCTAAAGTATTGTGACTTTTGCAATATCCTCTTATTCTTTTTCTATTTAAAACAGTGGATTCTATTAAATAGAGTGAAGAACCCAAACAAATGTCCAACTTCCAGGCAGACTGACCAACAGCACCCAGGCCCACCAGGAACAGCAGTCTTCTTAAACTTGTGACTGTGCTTCTTATGATAGCGCTCAATATAAGAGGAACCTTTAGCCAAAGTTCAAAATTCACAGATCTCATCTTCACTTTTCAGACCTTAGAAGATTGCCCAACTCCTCCAAAATTCTCACCAAATAAAACCTCTCAAATTTGCTTTTTATCTGAATTCTGAAAACTAAAATGCCTGTACAATGCAATTGTCTTTAATGAACAGATTGCTTTCCCAAAGAATACAGAAGATAATCTTTACTAAGTCTGCACTAGGTGTCTGACACTGAGAGACACACACTGTGTATTCCATTCTGTGACTTTCTCAACTCTAAAATGACATTCACTTTCTATTTTACGTTCAATGAAGAAAGCACGGTTAACAGAAATAATGTTAACTTCCTATCAGTCACTCAGCAGGTCTGTATTATTCCAGCTCTTTCTTTCACTAACTTGGGTAATATAGAGCTTGTTCTGTGATCTTTTTAATAAAATGTTAAAGAAAATGTCAAGTAAAATATGTTGTATCTTAGACAAAAGCTTTAAGGGCAAGGTAGTTTTCCCAGAAACATGGAATTTAAAAAAGAAGAAAAAAAAAAAAAACATTTTAATAAAGTTTCAAAATGACCTTGGTTTTATTAATTAAAATAGAAATGAACACTATAGAAACTTTATAAGATGCTAAGGGACATGAATGACATACTTGCCATGCCTGGAAACAGAAAAAAATGGAATATTTATTTCTAATAGAGCACCTAAATATTGACTGATGATCAGTTCATCAGAACATTCAACCAAATAACAGGACTATGGAATACTGATTTCAAAACCAGGAATAATTTCAGCAATCACTAGGAAAATATCACATACTGCACACACACATTTTCTCTAGACCATCAACTCATGATTTGATCCTATCTATTCCCTTAGTATAGTCCATGAAAAAAAGGAGAAAGTTGTCAATGTTTCTGTTCCATCCATTTATCACAAACTCTCTAAAATCTGAAAGGGGAAGGGGGTTCAGGGCTTGCTTCACACAGCAGTACATTTCCAACTGCACAGGTTTCATTGCAACAGTAGTAGGAAAAGGCAATAATGCCTTCATCATGTGCCAACAATGAGTGTACCACACTCATTGATTTTCACTGCATGCTAGTTCACAATTTTTTTTTCAGTTTGTATGAGATCAGTTACTCAATATGAGAACAGTAAGAGCAAAAGAACTTCTAATATTATGTGACTATTAAATGCCTTGACTCATAAATTTCTTTAACTGAACAATCCTTTCACGAACAATGCTAATTGTAAACACTGCAATTTATTGCCTTAGAACATGACATAAAAACTGCATATTATACCCAGCAGAAGAAATGAAACATTTCATAATACAGTTTCATTTTTTTTCTATTAGTAAAGGAAATAATTTTAACATGAAGTGTTGTCCTGAGGGCATCTGGAACAAAACATTATGTTAAAGACTCAGGGTTACAGAAAAGCAAAAAGAAAATGTACAATCTTACTTTTCAAAACTCAGTACTGTATGAATTTATGGTAAGAATGAGTATTATATAGATTTGAAGAATCTATGACTGAGTTTTAGCATACTAATAAATGAAAATATACTTAGTAATATGATAGATCAGTGTCTTATGAGTATTTAGGAGAGATAGGTAGGAACAAGTCAACAAAGTCACTTTAGCAATAAATCGAGCTATATAGATAACAGCATAGTACAGAATCACCAAGATAATTTAATAAACATAATTTTAGCAGGAGGCATTCAATTAAATGTGATGGTTTATTTCTCTCCTCTAACCCACATGTGATGGTTTAAACATATAAATCTTTAAAATCTCCACTAAAGTAACTTTTACATTAAAAATATAAAGTCACAGATAAAAACAATAGGAGGTAAGATGACAAAATGACAGCACATAAAAGATATTAAAAAAAGTTTCAGCAAGTAGGAAGTCTGACAAGCTGGAGATATCTGGCTTATAACAGCAGGAAAAAAAAAAAACCAAAAAACTGAAAACATAACTGTCTGCAAATGAGTAAGCCAATCAGAAGTAAACTCACGGAGACAACACAAATCAAAGACTAAACTCTCCAGGATCTCTGTAGAAAGGGACATGAACTCTGCCTTAAAACAGGAGCAATTTTTGAGAACTTATATACATATAGACATCAAAAAATCTTTCCTTCTATTCCACCTGAGACCAAACCTGTCATCTACCCAGGAAGACACTTCTTAGAAACTGAATCTATCAAGTTAGATATACAAAGTTTTGAACTTGGAGAGGGAGGTAGATATGCTGAATATGTTAATTAACTGTTGCCCCAAACTGAGAGGCAATCTCCACAAACAACTCCCCAAATACTGACGTGCACACATACACCTCTCTGGCTGGAAAATGAAATTTATTTCTAAAAATTCCAACTGACCAAAATAAAGTGCCATGTTTAAGCAGTGTGATCATGGCAGGACCTGCTGGCCTGGGTCCCCAAATAAAGCAAATAAGAAGCAGAGCCTCCATGAGACAGTAACAACAAGGCTCACCAGTGAGAAATAAGGACATGATCTCCAACAGAAGCTTCGAAATCCAAAGAGGAAAAGAAAGCATATAAGAAAAAAATCCAGACTGAAAAGGGGGCAAGGACAGCAGTTCTTATAAAATAGTTTTGGGAAAGGCATCTTTTTATTCAATTGTAACACTGGAAACTAAAGATAGTGAATCAATGTCTTCAAAATTATGGTAGAAAATTAGTTCCAACTAGATGTCTATATTCAGGCAAAGTATCAATAAAATATGACAGAGCAATTATTTTCAGCCAGTATCTCAGAAAAGCTATACTTCTTATGAACCCTGGAAAGTTTCTAGAAGAAATCTTATCTTATATCAAATTTATGTAATAAAACAAGGAAGATGCGGTGTTGTATAAGTGTTTAAATGACCTTCATCTATGGTCATTCATCATTTTGAGGAGATGGGCGTTTTCAAAACAACAGCAATGTTCTTAGTAACTGCAAGGCTGCATATCAGCTTCATTTTATGTTAGAGATTATATGGGGCTGACTAACCATTCCCTCAAATAACTCCAACCCTGAGCCAGCACAACCTCCAGGGGTGGAAAGGGGCTGGATAGTAAGGGCAAAGATGTGGCCAATGATTCACTCCATGGTGCCTCATAATGACGTTCCAGGGGAAATGCTGTACAGGAAGCCTAGTGGAGCTTCTGGTTGGTTAATACAAGCATGTGCTTATTAGATGGAGACACATAGTAAGTCCATGGGAGAAACAGAATGAAAGTCTTAGGGTGGGACTCTCCCAGATTTCTCCCAGTGTGATCTTAGTAATAAAAATGTAAATGTAATGATAAGAAAAGAACTCTCCTTTAGTTCTCTGAATCATTCTAGAAAATTAATGAATTTGTGGGAGCTGTAGGAACCCCTGGATTTTTGCTCAGTGGTCTGGCAACCCACAAAGAGCAACTGATATCTGAAATTAGGGTAGTTGGAGATCCCCTTTAACTTGTGGGTTCTGGACCACCTTTGGGTAGCTGTAATCAAAGTATGTTGTATTATACCACCTTGCATCTTAATACATGCAACCCAAGAAAAAACCCAGGATAAAAGTGAAGAAAACTCAGAGCTCCCTCTGTGAGTGTTTCAGGTTAGCAGCTTGATAAAGGCCTAAGGAAAAGTCATCCAAAGTTCAGGAGGATGAAAAGATGTTCAGGAAAGACAAAGCTGACAGACGGTCTCAGAGTGGATCACACTTATAATTTGGACTGCTTGATAAATTTTGATAGAATCAGTAAAATTACATAAAATAAGAAAATAGTACTTATTCACTTTAGGAAGATAACAAAGTTACAAAGATTAAAAATCATAATATACTATGTATATCAGTCCTAAAACAATAATGATAAAAGAAAACTGTTAAACATCCTCTAAATACAACTGTTTTGGAAATACAAGTGAGTAAAGGTTTGTAAGATGTAAGATACATAAACCTTCATCTTCCATTTCATTACAAAGTTAGCAAGGAGTCCAACTTGAAAATTCAAGATATAATATAAAGAACATTATTTAGAAGGAAGAAGGTATAAATTGAAAATGTTAAGTCAAAGAACTGAAGGCAGTACTTGTGGAAAGTGAGACCAAGAAATATGCTAGAGAGATTTCACAGTCTAGGTCTTTACAAAGATCCAAAATTCTTTAATGATTCAGAACAGAATGCTTTTTTTAATTTAGAGATATACAGTACAACAACAATATATACTATATTGACAAAAACAATGAATGTATAGTGGGCAGGAAGAAATTAACCTACTAGACTGGCTCGCTCAAACCTTGCTCAATGCCCAGACTAACCCCTTCTCTGGATTAGGCCTCAGTTCATTCAAGACTGTTGAATCTGGAAGATTTTGTCTGGTAAGAGTGTATGCCTACAGACATGCTGTACTTCATACCAATTTGCTCAGAGGGTTTATGCCAATCCCATGATTAATGGTAAACATCTACTTTTCTTTGGTGGGGTTAGGAGCCTGAGGAACAGAGATTATGTAAATCACTGGTGACAACATGCCCATCAGTAAGTGCCCTGGACACCAAGACTCATGAGTTTCCATGGTTGGAAACATATCACAGGTAGCCATACATGACAGATGGGAGTTTAGGGACCTTCCAGGATGTCATTTGGAGGGAACACCTTGAAGTGTCTGTACCTCATTACTCCCAGACTTCCCCCATGTTAATCAGCTGAACTTTGCCAATGTTTATCAGTTTCCCTTCAGTGTCATACATCTTAACTTGTGAGTTCAAGAGCTTCTGAATCATGTGGGTGTATCTAATAAATCATTAAGTCTGACTGTGTTCTTGGGGATCCGTTAACAAATGTGGTATTAGAGATTATCCTAAAATACAAAAAATCTGTTTCTACTGCCAGAAAATTAGGTCAACAGGACTTCTTTCATTTGTTAAGGATACCAACTGTTCATTACTCATCTTTATAATAAAAATATTTTAACTTTAGATTTTACTGTTGCTTTACATACTTATAACTGACTTGAAGTTGAAAACTCTGTCATTAGAAAAAGAAGTGATCTTTGAGCTCTACCTGATGTTCTGATGGGGCTCTAAGTGGATCCATTATTCTCCCATTCTCCCAGTGAAATTGAACCACAAAGTCTATGACTCACAAGAACATATAACATATGGGAAAAACTAGGCTCCCAGGTGGACTCATGGTGACCACGCTGGGAGACTCTCATTTTAGCCACAAACAGGTGAAACTGGTAGCAAGCAATACCAAGAAAGCACACACGCACACGCACCCTAATTCATAAAGCTGTTTAGGAGGCTGACTGAAATAAGGTATATGAAAGGGATTTGCCAAATTAATAAAGATGAACAATATTAGGTGTTTACACATTAAAGCAGTTGCCAACTTGTTCAACTGGTTCCTCTCACTCCAGTATGGACCCCTCTTTAGCACCACAATTTTGCTCATGCCTGGAAGATGGGGCTCCTGCACAGCAATACCCTGCTGATCTGGATAGCACCAGATCTACAAAGTCGTCTCCAAAGTCAGGGTAAAGACCACCACTCCAGGATGTCCACAGAGAGCTGAGTGGATCACATTCCCAAAGGAATTTATAAGTCAAAGAATAATTAGAGCAGATTCTTTTTGAGTAATGAGACTGTGTTTTCGAGGTTGAGCAGAGCATAGGGAGACAAAATTTTTGTGTGTGTAAACAAAGCTGCATCTGCTGAGATCATTCACAGAACACCCTTCCCTAATACATAATTGATGCTTTATATTTGGTGTCTCAGAGCTGTGCAGCCACATGCATGCCCTGCCCCTTGCTGTGTTTCCTGATCCTTCCTCCTCTAGTTACAGAAACAAGAAGCAAGCCTGCAGGAGAACATCAAGTCTTCCTTCCTATTGTGGTTTCAAAAGTCAGATTCTATGAAAATGTTTGTTACTTGTAGAAAAAGATTAACATAACTAGTGAAAAGCATACCTTGAAAATTATTTTCTAGGAAAAAATGAATTTTCTAATTTTCCAAAGAAAGAGAAATAAATTGTAATTTGGAAAGTAAAGAAAAATATGTCTTCTACAAACCCCCTGCTTCTTTTTCCTTTCTTCCTCTGGTGCCTCACATACAGAAGTCTCCTGACGTTGAAGACAGCAGACTTCAGCACATATTTCTCAGCAGGAAAATGTAAAGGCACATTTATAAAGACAGACAAGAAAGAACTGGCAAGACTAAAGCCATGTAGTAACAAAGAGCACCCTTCTCATCAGCCTGCTCTTTCTCTTTTAGTCTCACCTTTCCTTTCTCTTCTCTATCTACTTGTATCCTGCAAGATTTAACAAAAAATGAAGGTGTGATTGCATAGAGATGTAGAGACTATTATCAAGGCAATTCACTAAATAAATATGACCACAGACTGTTCACATCACCTAGGATTACCCTATTAAAATGAAGAGTAACCTAACAGAAACAAAACAAAATCAACTTTCTTCAATATGATTATATAGAAGTAGAAAACAACACTGAAAAAAATGTCATTTATTAACCAGCAACAATCTTCAGTGATAAATTTAGGATATTATTTCACTTTCAAATCAAATTTGGTCTTTGAATTATCATGGTATTACTGGGTGCCATGTATAGTATGTGCCAGACATCTTCCCAGGCACCATGTAACGACATTTAGCAAAACAGACATAACACTGCAATGGGGGAATTAATCTTCCAATGGAAAAGATTAGACATTTAGAAATTATACTTGAAAGTAACAAATGCCTTGAAGACAAAAAAAGGGTTAATGTGCAAAGGCAAAAGGTCCTGTGATAAACAGGTTCTGCAGTCAAAGAAGCAGGGTCTCCCAACACATGTCGCTCTGCATATCACTGTTAAGGCTCTAGCTTCTCCTCTGAGTGAAATGGAAGTGCCATCAAGCTAGTAACTTTCTCAGGCTGTGTAAAGGTGGGTGACATTAACTCAATTAAGAATTTGTAAAAGATGGACAAGATATCAAATCATAAAGAAAAACTTCTATGTACCTCCCTCAATTTCTTCTTCGTTATGTGGCCTCAGGAATTAGACTGTTTTTCTATTAGACTGGAAGTTACAGAAGGGGCTGGCGCCTAGATTTACACTCTCCAGAAGGAAAGAACAGATCCCAAAGCAAAAATGCTGAATAAAGCAAATCATTCAGAAAAATGTCCCAGAGTTATCAAGAAATTGCTTAAGGAGGTAAAACACCAGTGCAATCATTCCATCTCTGATTTCTTCCAAAAGAGTTTATTTGCAGTTGTACTGTTGTCTCACTTATCACCCAGTGGCTAACGTTCATCCAAACTCCCATTCCAAATGTGCCTTCCATCACGAACACTCCAGGTCCAAACCATGTCAGAGACACAGTATCGCTTTCCCTCTGCATCAGCCCAACCTAATCCATATATTGTAGCTCCCTGAGATATGCTCATTTATCTAAACTGCTATTTCAAATATTTCTCTGCCTTCAATTCCACAAGGTATCTGAAATACAGACTATGCTTTAACTTCTTCATGTACATTTTTAAAGAAAAGGGATTTTTGAAGAAGGTATGATCTAAATTGCTAATATTTAGAATAAAGATACATAGGGTAATCTTACATCATTTTCAGAAACACTTCATAAAAATGAAATTTAAAAAAATGAAAATTAAAAAAAATTTAAGAACTGCTAAACTCATCTTCATACAATCATTGTTTTCAAGTTTTAGACTAGAAAATGGTCAAGTGAAGTAGAAAGACAATAAATAAATGTAGCTCAGGGATATAAAGTCATAGTAGACACACATAAACACCTGCCTCATATCTGACAGAGGGCTGTAAGGAATTACTCATGAAAAGGATAATTATGAATACAGACATGCCTTGGAGAAAGCAAGGTACATGGGATGCAAGAGTTACATCCACACTGTATTGTATGTTTTCTATGCAGTGTGTAAGAACAATAGCCTTAAAAGAAACTATATACATGATGAATAAATAATACGTTGCTGCTAAAAACCTACTAGCCCATACATTTGGCAGTTCATATTCTTTCTTTAAGTGGAAGGTCCTGCTGACAGTGGCTTAATTGGGGGTGGCATAACAGTTTCTTAAAATAAAAGAACGAAGTTTGCATCACTGACTGATTCTTCATTTCAGGAAACAGTTCTCTGAAGCATACAGTGCTATTTGGTAGCATTTATCCACAGAACTACCATGATGAGAGATTATTAGTGGAGCAACAAGAACAGACACAATATTTATGAGTAAGATTTGCCATCTTTACATGAATGCAGTTCATGTTACACCAGATTACAATAGGAACAAAGAGCACCAAGCATAGATCACCTCAGAAATATTTTAAGAATTACCAAATGTGACACATAGACATGAAATGAGGATGTGCTTTTGGGAAAAATGGTGCTGAGATGATTGCTTGAACATACCGGTTGAGTCCTGAGCCAGTGGTACTGGTGTCCTAATAAGATGAAGAGGCAGCAGAGGCTTCTGCATGGAGAAAAGACCACACAATGGTAAGTGACAAGATGATCACTAGTAAAACAAGGAAATGGGTCTCAAGAAAAAACTAATTTGTCTACACCTTGACTTCAGAAAAATTAGTTTTGCTATTTCAGCTACACTGTCTGTGGGATTTTGTTATGGAAACTTGAGATGACTAAGATTTAAAAAGTAAGTAAAGTGAGTAAGAGTTAATTTGAGAATTATCATTTCTCTGTGTTAAACTGAGAAAGTAAACAGAGTCAAGTAAATAAGATGTTTTGAACTGTGTACTTGGTATCATCTAAAAATTCATACATTAATAACCTAACCCCAAAAGGGATATTATTAAAAGGAAGAACATTGCGATGGTAATCAGACTTAGATGATGTACTGGGGAATGAAGTGCCAATGATGAAAGGTGTGTCCCCTATGAATACGCAGAGAGTAGTGCCTGCTTTCTTAGTCATTGAGGAGACAACTGGAAAGCAACTATTACATGCAGGAAGCAGATCCTTACAATATATCAAGTCTGTTGGCACCTTCATCTTGGATATCTCACCTCCAGAACCAAAAGAAAAAATTTGGTGCTTCAAGACATTCTATGACATTTTTTGTCATAGTTGAGCAAAACTGTCATAGTTGTGTTACTAAGATATGACTATTCCTAGAAAGAATGTAAGAGTACATTTATTTTAGAAAACACAGTTCTATACAAATGGTGCCCAAATAGACAAAATAGTAAGTTCCCATAAAGTTTAACCATGTGAAATAAAACATAAATCTTGCAATTACAAAATATGAAAGATTTAACCTTTACTTTCTTCATCAGCATTAGTTGTCATAAAAGCTTCATCTTTTTAATGTTTCTTTATCATTTCCATAACAACCAAACTAATACATAAATACATGATACTCTAATACGCAATTTGTGGAATTTACAAGTAAGTTACAGAATTAAAAACCATTCAGACAAAAAACAAACAAACAAAAAGAAACATTGTAATCATCAGGTCGAGCACTCTATTTTACAAATAATAAAACACAGGATGATAAAAGATAAGAGGTAAGGGATAAGCTAAAAGTTGTTCAGATACTGCAGGGATGAGAATTTAAGTAGATAATGCTTTCTATCTCAGTGCTCTGCTTACAGTTTCCGTACACACACATTCCAACATTTCTTATTACTAAATGCTAAGCTGAATCTCAGGCATTCTATTTTAGGAACAGGAAAATTGAAATCCAGATGTTTTACTCATGGCCACCTACATTACAGACCAATCTCCTCATAGAGAGACCAAGCATTCAGTCTACTGTTGTACAGCACACTTAGCTAACACACTATACCCACATCAGTGACAGCAAATACAGAGTGGCTGGAACAGGCAATAAGAGGATAATTGCAGATAGATAAACAATAACAAAACTGATCTGTTTTTAATTGTCTACATGTACCATTAATTCTAAATTTCAAAAATGAAATACCTTGTCCTGAAAAAAATCATCTTTTATTCATCAACATGCTAAATAATTGCTGATAACAGAGTTTAGTATTAATAATGCATATATAAGGTTCAAATGTGAGCATACTTATTTATGTTTTAATAAACATTGCATACTACATGAAAATAACCTCAGCAAGTTCCCGGTTACAAAGTTATATACCTTCACATACCTGGACCAAATTTATGAATTAAAAACAACCAAGACAGTAAAAATGTGTTTTGCTTAACAACTAGCCTATAAAGATAATCTGAGTATATGTATTACTGCTTTGTAATTGGTTTTCATTCTAAAATAAATAAGATAATAGTTGGGAAAGTTAATTCCACAAAATTTTTAGCAGATATATGTTTGCTGACAGGAAAATTTTGTTTTGAAAATGTTGAAAAACTGCTCAAAATTGTTGATACAAAATATCAACTTCATACTTTTCTTTGCATTAACCACAATGGCTTATTTTAGACACCAATGAAACTATGCTCAAAAACTGTTTTGCAAATTTCAAGCCTGTTACTCAGAGTAGTCAAAATATAGTTATTGCTCCCTTCTCCCCCAGTACCTCCATCTCCTACTTTTCACAGACTTGAGCCAACTTGTTTTTGCAGGGTCTGCAGAGCTTGCTCAGTAGGAATAGCGGGAACAAGTCCCCCAGGTCAGCGAGCAGTTCTGCTTTAGAGCACATGTGCAAACGCTAGCACCCTGGGAATGGACTTAGGATATCAAATCTGCCAAACACCCACGGAAGCACATGTTAAATATATCTCTAAAATGAGCATGTGACCCATAGACATGAGCAACCCAAAATGGAACCTTGATGTTTTCATTTTACCTGACCAGTCCCACTCTCTCTCCATTTTCCATTCATGTTTTAAAATTCCAATTCTCATAATGAGTGGGAAGGTAGATTTGAGCTGTGTATCCCTCCTCAATTTTGCTCATACTATGCAGCGACACAAAGGCTTTCTCTGCTGTTGAGACATCTGTCTACTCACTGTGGACAGCAGAGCCCCCAATGCCCAGTTAGCTCAGTTATCTAAGCTGAGTATGGTGAAAGAGATTCACATCTAATGACCTGTCTTCTCACCGCTATTCTTCACATTCTATCACAAGACAATCTGAAATAACTCCATAAATGCATACACACACACTAACACTTCATGGTGGAATATAAAATTTTGCATTAGTGCACATTTTCCTGAGGATTTACAGTAGCTTTTCTCCAATTCTCAAAGACTAGCAATCTCGAGAATCTGTTAAGTCAAAAATCTCACAAGTACTGTTAACTCTTAGATTCAAAGATTAAAGGAAGCATCTTCTACTGAAACTAGGAGGAAGGCACACAGGTTCTAAAATATTTTCTCTGTCTTTTTAAAATAATTCATAAGCATATTTCTATAGAATGAAGTTCCCAAAAACAAAACAAAAAAACAAAACAAAAAAAAAAGGGCAAGAAATCAGATCTTTTACTCAAAACAGTGTATCAGTGTTTCAGGACGAAAAGATATTTGATAAGTGGGCTGGACAGACTTGAGTGCAAAATGTTTGTGCTGAACAAGTCCAGATCTGTGTTAATAACTCCTTTCATATATCTGAAGAGAGCCGAAGAAGCTTTCAACTACTGAGTCAGGCTAAGAATGGCCCTTAAACCCCAGATGCTCTGAGTGTGGCTACTTAGAAAGGACTAAAGGTCCTCCAGGAAGTGCTAAGAGAACAAAGCTTCCTGAATTAATATATAACTATTTTCTCCATTATTTTTCAATTGAAGCTATTTGACTTCTTGTTTTGATGAATATATTACTGCCATGTTCATAGTGTCAAGATTATCTTGCTTATTTCTTTTTCTTTTTTCTTTTTCTTTTTTTTTTGGGGGGGGGCATAACTGGAAGTCTCACAAGAAAAAAATTGAGAAAAGATGAAAGCACTAGCACTGTGTACTTTTGATTAAAGTAAAATAAAATAACCTACAAAATAAAATTCCCATTAGCATTTAATTTAATCAGCACAGCTTAATTTACTTTTAACTAGCTTCATACCAATTAGAGAAATATTAAGGTGGTCCTAAAAGCCTAAATCACCTAAAACATCATATTCCAAAATCCACAACTTAATGACCTTCCTGTTCCACGAAGCAAGAAGTCACAACAGTTATTATTTGCCAATCTTTGAGTAAAACGCCAAAATGAATAAGCTCTTACATCTTTCACCTGAAAAACTATATTCTGAAGAAGAAATCAGACAGGATTAAGATATTTTTAATTGAAAATAAAACATGAAAAAAGTAATACAACTGAATATCCATTTACCCATTACTCATACTGAACAGTTAACAAAAGTTAACTACTTATCATATATCATTTTTTTAAGAAGCAAAAATTTTATGAGTTTTGCAGGGTCAACCCCTATTTCCTCCAACTCAATCTTTTCCTATTTAATCACTGTTTTGCTAATACAGGTGTAGCAATAGACTGTACTGCTATTTGCAATTTTTAAATATTTAATTCACAATCTTCAATTGAGAACACAGCTCCAGAATCATAATCTGGTCTTTTATTTCATCATTATCACATATCCATCATTACAATTTCAGGATCTTTTAAAATATTCTATTTTGGAAAAAAAGAATTCTTCATTATCTGAACAAAGGTATGGATACAAGTGACTCCACAAAAAAAAAAAAAATGGAGAAAAGAAATATTGAACAGTGAACAACAAGGTGGATTAGTAAGGTATCTTCACATATTAAACTAAAGTTACTGAAATATGTTTATTTTACATTGATTATATTTTAGGTTCTAAATCTTTGGTCCTTTTTTGAAAATTATATTTCTATTGCTTGTTTATACCCAAAATACATTTTTCTCACAAATTTTATGAAAAGGTAAATCTCAGGCAGGGCACGGTGGCTTGTGCCTGTAAGCTTCAGCCTATGAAGCGGTCGGGGCTAGGGATCGCAGTTCGAGTTCCACCTGGGGCCCATAGCGAGACCTAGTTACAAAAAAATAGCTGGGCGTGGTGGCGCACGCCTGTAATCCCAGCTACCTGGGAAGCTGAGACCGGGGATAGCTTGAGTCTATGGTATCCCGAGCAACGAGAGCCTACAGTTCCACAGGCAAAATAGTGAGAACTAGTCTCAAAAAAAAAAAAAAAAAAAAAGGTAAATCTCCATCGCATTTACATTTCACTTTATTTTCATGATTTTTTTATTATCAAGTTTTTAATATATCTTCCTTAGTCATTAGTATTCAACTCATTCTCTGATGAAATTCAAGTATGTCAATATTCAGGCAATTTTATCTTTTACAATTGTTAATTGCCCCATCTCTGCTGTAATTTTGCCAGTGGCTTTGTTTGTAACTTAAGCTTAATAACATTTTCATTAACTGCCCAAAATTGTCAATTTGCAATTAATTTGCATTCTTTTCTTTGTGTACTATATTAACCACACAGGATAATCAGGAGAGATGCACTAACAAAGATTATGACAGAACAGATGACTGAAATTAGTCACTTTATAATAGCTGAATTTTTGATGAAATCATTTCATAAATTTTTATCTTATACAGGATAGTAAACTGTCCTAATGCTCCTCAATTTGATTAGACTTTGACAGATTTCCTCCAAATTATATCCCTTGAGTCTTCATCTGCTTAAAGTATTTATTTTAGAAAATACTGCAAATCTTTCTCTGCTACTTTTGAAATACATATATATCTCCTTTAAAAGTATTTGCCAGCTTTAAGACCTAGAAAAAAAAGTTTCAAGTACCTAACACCATCTCTTTGAAATGCACTCCCCAGGGAAGGTGACACCCTAATCTAGCAATCTGAGAAGGCAAGGCCCTCACTTCAGTGTGCACTCTGCTCTAAGTGATGTAGTCATGAAGATGCCAGAAAACAGACTAACCCTTGGGGTGGGCCATCAGGAGACACCACGGCCTACCTTCTCTGCAGCCTGTCTCTGCTAGTAAACACTCTGCAGAGCTGAGTCTCTGTGTTGACTTGTCTTTCTCCCCTGTTGCTCTCTTCTGGAATAAGGCCTTCCTTGTCTGGCTAAGTTGTCAGGTACAATTTTTCTTTGACGATATTTTCTCTAATTCATTTTCATAACTACCAGGACTTATAAAATGAATATTTACCTAATCATATAGCCTTGACTCCAACAATAAGCAAGTTGGGAGAGATCTAGGCAGTCAGGAAATTTCAGAAGCAATGGATATGTTGTACTTTAATTGTATAACCCAAGGACAATTAAGGCTTTTCATTACTTTTTATCTCCATAGAGCCTAGCACACTAGATATTGTTGGGCATGTTTCTCAGGAAATGGGATTCTATGACAACAGCCATTTAAATCCTAAATCTCTGAAAAACAGTTAAGACATAATCACAAATCCTATTATATTCACTGTATTTACTTATGCTTTAGATAACACAGCTACACAAGAAGTAAAAATAATCCAAATGTCTAACTAGAGATAGTTGCTCTAATAAATCATAATAAATATTCAGTGGGAAAAGATGCACTCTGTATACCAATATGGACATAGAAGGAAATGGAAAATCACAGACATGGTGTCAGAAACAAACAAGATGAGACTGATACTGAAATTTCAGTATACAAATACAAATTAATACAAATGATCAAACAGTAGCATTAAAATATTTTAAACATATCATGATATTTTAAAGTGGTACAAGAAATTCAAGATCTTTTTACAGACTGAATTTGAGAACCCCTCATTTGTAAAATTCATATTTAAAAGGACATAATTAAATATTTATGCTGACTTGTACTTATTCCAGTACAACCAAATCACCTAATCTTAGATTATAAAAGAAATTGTTCTTTACAGGCAAATTCTTAATAATAAACATGCAATGATGAAGCATCTAAAAAATGAAATGTTAACAGAAAACTTTTTGAAAGAGGCCAGATGCCTCCACCTGAATATAGTAGTCAGACCTAACCCCTGTAAGTATGTGAGGATAAACATTTTATGTCAGATGATATGAAACCATGCTTAAAAGACAATCATTGACTACTTAGTCAGAAAAAGAAATATCTAAATGAACTCACAATTCTAGAGTGGACTATTGTATTGTTACCCTGGGAACCCTAAAATCTTGCATGCTCTAAATGGGTCTGCCATCTGCTACATAAAGGCAAAACATACTTAGTGCATATGACCTTCAATAGAAAAGAACTTCACTAGAATTAATGTGCATAAAAAGAAAAAGACTTCCCAATTGAACACCCCAGGTTACCTGTTCTCTTGGGGGAAAATACCCTGACAAATAGGGTTGGCCCAAAGCAGTTCCAGTCAGGCCAAAAGCCTTGACATTTTCTGTCAGGGAACCATAGGAAAGGAACAGAAGGGACCAGGCAAGTATGGAAGACCAAAACCAAAGTACAGGTCAAAGTAAAGGCTGCACTGCCAGCCTTTCCATAGTCTCCCACCCACATCTCTTTCAGACATCCCTTTCCCATGTCCTCCTAGTCCCAGGGACAAGTCCAAGACTAAAAAGCAAGTGTGGCTTCTTCACATGTCTCTCTGCTCCATCTGTCTCTTCCACATGTTCTTTCCTTCTGGTCTTTTACCTCAGCTCTCTTTTGGCTTCCTCTCACAGCTCAGCTCCACCCTTCCTTTCATGGAACCTGCAACCTGTCCTTTCTATATATAGGGATAATACCGTCCTCGTTAGTATAGTGGTGAGTATCCCCGCCTGTCTATATATAGGGATAATACATTTTGTTACAATAAACACAAATAAGAAATAAGAAAAGTTAGTTGGTAACATGAAGGATCAGATAAATTAACCCAGAATGATTTGAATGGAGAGATTCTGCAAGACAACTATATTAGTTTTCTATGACTGGTGTAACAAATGACAAACAAAAACTTAGTTGCTTAAAACAACACAAATTTCTTGCCTGTATACTGTTAAGTTCTGCAGAAGTTCTGGTGTGGGTCTCAAGAATCAAAAAACCCAAAATACTGGCAAGCACTGCATTTCTTTTGAATTCAAAAGGAGAATCCTTACCATTGTCTTTTTCAGCTTGTCCACATTTCTTGATTCATGACTCCCTTTCCCCATTTTCCAAACCAGTTAAGATATAGCTCTCACAATTCTCCTGCAACCACATTTTCATCTGAATCTCCCTTTCTGCCCAATTCTTCCACTTTGAAGTCCTCTGTGATTAATCTGGACACAGCTGAATAACCCAGGAAAATGGCCCTCCTGCCTCAACATTCTCAGCAGAATCCCCTTTTCTCTACAGATAACCTATCCACAGTCTCTGGGGTAGGATGTGCACATCTTTATGGTCATAGCTACGTCTACCTGGGTAATAAACTCATCTTCTTCATCTACAGTAGTAAAAAAAAAAAAATAGTGGTGATCATTATTCCAAATTTCAATATATTTAAGGAGATATAACTATGAAATATTACATATGGTTCCTTTGAAAACTAACTCAAACTTTAGGTAATTTTGATGACATTATGCTTACATGAGAAAATGTGCCTAGAGACCTATATCCTCTAAATATGATACAGATACTAAAGTATATAGGGGGTAATATGATGACTAGACTCGGCTTCAGGATGCCTTTAGGACAATGTGAATTAGAAAGCCAAAAGTGAGTGGGATGGATAAATGAACCAAGAGTGGCAAAATATTTACAACCATAATGGAAACACACATGGTATCCTTAAATTCTGTGTATATTAGAAAATTTTCACATGAAGCACTATATAAATATATGCTTATTTGCTCAAATGTAAACTCATTCTTGCTTTTTACTAAGGTGCGTGTATGAGAAATCAGAATATGGAGAAACAGGCAACTATGGTTATGTTTCAGGGAGCAATTTTCATAACTTTCCCTTTATTCATTTGGATTTACTGATGATTTATAATGAATCTACAAAATGAAGGGATTATTGGAATACCCAGACTTAATAATAAAAATGAGGAACCACCAACAGCACAGGTTTAGAACATCCAAGCTCAAAAGAAACAATTCTCTATGCCTTACATTGTACCCAAAGGTTACATACACTTCACCTGATCCTATGGCAATCCTATGTGGTCTATACCTTTAACCTCTAAGAGAACATCTGAGATGTAAAGTCTGATCTATCTGATTTGGAATCCAATTGCTCTCTGAAATGCTGTACATTCCTTCTTTTGCTCTGCTTAGCACAGATTGGCATTAGTATAGATTTAACAGAAAGTGTACAAGTCATTTGTTCTAGCTATTTGTTGATCTGGAGAATTGGGTCACTTCACTTTGAACCCAGCTTGCACTATGGTTCTAAATAAACTTGAACAAAATTGCCATCCAGTTGAGAAATACACATCATTTAAACGCGTTGTAAGCCTTGTTCCTACTATTAAGGGACAACTGCACTCACGGGACTGCTCACTCTCCCTGTTGAAACACTGAGGAGCACCCCCACTGCCTAGAGCCCTGAGAGACAGGCACTGCAGGAAACCCCCTCTTCCCCAGCCAAAGGCCCTTTTGAATACAGAGCTGTTCCATCACATCTCATCTGTCAAAGTCACGCTCAACTGGAAACGGTGGCACATTTCAAATCAACAAGAGGTAGGTAAACACTGCATGAAAGATGGAGTGTTAATTACAGAGAGAAAGCTGATTATGCTGACTTATTTCGAGGTAGTTGACCATGACAAAAGCTGCAATACTATTAGAATTCAGGGACCTGCCTCTTTTAGATATGACTAATATTACTGATTTTGAATGGAGTCTATCAAAATCAAGGTAGGACTTGGAGAGTGGAATGCAACCTAAAAGTTACAGTTAATGTAAGTCCTCTAATATAAGAATCTAAATGAGAATTTCTATGATCAATCCTTGCTCCCTTAAAACATAACAAACTCATGCTATTTGAAATCCAATGTTTTTATTTTATTGAGATATAATTGATGAGACTGATGGAAACTAAGGAAAACTTCCATAACCTGCAGGTCAGAAGTGAAGGGTGGTCTTGGGAGAAACAAATTGAACTAGTTGACAGTTTTTGTGTTTGAGAACTGTTATCAATGTGGGAAGCCTCCATACACTCTGGCACTGGAATTGGGTCCAGAAAATGCAGTTAGTCAATATTTGTTTTATAAAGGACAATGAAAAAATGGTTTTTCTAGTTTTTCTTTTTATAAAACAAAATATCAGTATATATGAATTATCTAGCCTGTTATGTGAAAAGTTGCCCAAAATATGAATGCTACCAGTATGGAAATAAAAACAGCTTTAAATTGAACTATACAGGAAAAAAAAGGCCCTCAGAGGCAGAAAGACATTACCTTCAAGCCAGTCCCCAGGCGAGGGTGGGCGTTTGGTTAGCAGCCTAGCGACCCCCTTAGAGGCCAGAGGTGCTGGGATCACTTCACGCCCCGGTGCAGATAAAATAACCCAACAGAAGGACCAAAAACAAAAGAACAACAACAAAGGACACCTATACTCTTCCTCCAAAAAGAACTACAAAAGAAGTTCTATAGCAGCTACTAACCAGAGCCCCTCTCAGGGGAACGCAGAATTTACCTGTCGTCCCACCAGCATAAATTGCAAATACTAGGAGAAGAAAGACAAAGTACCATAGCATCCACATCCATCTATCAGGTATGCCCAGGGAAAAGGAACTGCCCACCCAAATCAGTCAAAGAAAACAAAAAATTACTCACCTCAACTGAATAAACACAAAGACAGAATCAATGCCAGTCATTACTAGAGCCATAATCGCTCAATATGTGGAGGAAGTGAGAAAGCAAAGCACAGGAAAGAGGAAAAAGGGAAACACCCCAGCAAACCCTACAAAACTAATACACCAACAAAGGAAAAACAAACTCTGGAAACCAACAAATATGACATTGAAGAAATTTGCCACCTCCCAGACAGGAAACTGAACCTAGGCATGTTACAAGCATACAAAGAGCTAAAGGAAGAATTAGAAAAACACAAAGAAATACAAGTGAGTATGGCAGATAAACCGAACAAGTTAGAAGAAATGGAAAAAAACAGGAAAGAAAACATCAACAAAGATAAAATAATTGAAGAATTGATTAATACAATTCAATACCTAAACAAGAATCACAAAGACACCCAAGATCTAAAGGGAGCAACAGAAGAGCTCAAAAATGCAGGGAAAAGTTATAAAAGACTGGAGGAAATTAAAGAACAAATAAGTAGGACACCAAAACTGAGAGGAAGAAGAATGACAGAGGACTGGAGGAAATTAAAGAACAAATAAGTAGGACACCGAAACTGAGAGGAAGAAGAATGACAGAGAGAGAGAGACACAATGTAAGAAAATAGAAGAGAAACTCAGAGATCTATCCAATTCCTCAAAGAAAGGAAACATAAGAGCTATGGGAGTCCCAGAAGAAGAGAGGCACATGGTTACTGACAGGCTATTTAAAGAAATATGGAGGAAAACTTCTCAATCCTGATAAAACGAATGAAATTTGACATCCAGGAAGCCAAGACAGTATTAACGAAAGAAAAACCACAGCAAGGCACATCATCATAAAACTCCCAAGAGTCCAGGATAAGAAAAAAAATAATGAAATTGGCTAGAGAAAAGAAACAGATAACATACAAAGAAAAACCTATTAGGCTGACCTCAGATTTCTCTGAAGAGACACTCCAAGCAAGGAGAGCATGGAGTCATAGCTTCAAAAAACTCCAAGACAAAAAATGCCAGCCAAGATTACTCTACCCTGCAAAGCTTTCTTTCCTTTACTAAGGAATAAAAACCTTCTCGACAAGCAAAGCCTCCAGAAATTTGCTACCACTAAACCACCACTCCACGAAAACTTTCAAGAAGCCCTAAAACTAAAACCAAGAATAAACAGAAAGATCAAAACAAGGAAGCTAAGCAGAAGTTCAAAATGACAACCAAAAAACCAACTTCAGAATCTCAAATGTCAGTAATAGAAAGGAAAAAAAAAAAAAAAGAAACCTTAACCTCAAAATGACCCTCCAAAAATCAACACCAGAACAGGAAGTATCAAACATCACCCAAAATGTCAATGGTCTAAATTCAGCAATCAAAAGAAACAGAGAGGCAGAGTGGATCAAAAACAAAACCCAACATTCTGGTGCTTGCAGGAAACACACTTAAACACAAAAGACAAGCACAGACTAAAAGTAAAGGGCTGGAAAAAAATTCTGCAAGCAAACAGCCCCCAGAAGAAAGCAGGAGTAGTCATACTAATAGCTGATAAAGTAGACTTTAAGCTAAAATGGTGACAAGGGATAAAGAAGGAAACTAATATTGGTAAAAGGGTCAATACAAAATAAAGATATAACAATTATTAACATATACTCACCAAATAAGGGAGTCCCAAAATTCATCAGACAACTACTAACAGCACTGAAAACAGACATCGGCGAAAATACATATGTGATAGGTGATTTCAACACACCACGCTCACCGAAGGACAGATCAACAAGACAAAAACTAAACAAAGATACGAAAGTCCTAAATGAAGATCTGGATCATATGGACCTAACAGATATCTACAGGACACTGCACCCCCAAAGAAAGGAATACACATTCTTCTCAAATGCACATGGATCATTCTCAAAAACTGACCACATATTAGGACATAAGGCAAACATTTACAGTTATACAAATATTAAAATAATACCAACTTTTTTCTCCAATCATAAGGGCATCAAACTAGAAATCAAAAATGATAAGAAAGCAAGAAGACTGCCCACACATGGAGACTGAATAACGTGTTACTAAATGAAGACTGGGTAACTGAGGCAATTAAGGAAGAAATTAAAACCTTCTTTGAAACAAATGACAAAGAACACACAACATTCCAAAATGTCTGGGACTCAGCAAAAGCATTCTTGAGAGGAAGGTTCACAGAAATACATGCTCATATCAAAAAGCAAGAAAACAACAAAAGAAATAACCTAATCTCCAAACTCAATGAACTAGAAAAGAAACACCAAAAAAATCTCAAAACAAAGCAAAAGAAAAGAAATAACATAAATAAAAGAAATAAATAATCTAGAAGCCAAAAAGACTATCCAGAAGATTAACAAAACCAAAGCTGGTTCTTTGAAAAAATAAATAAAATTGATAAATCCCTTGCAAACCTCACAAAAAAAGGAGAACACTCAAATAAGCAGGATTACAAATGAAAGAGGAGAAATTACAACAGACGCATCGGAAATTCAAAGGATAATCAGAGACTACTATGAACACCTATACGCAAACAAACACAACAACCTGGATGAGATGGACAGATTCTTGGAAAGATACAACCACCCAAAACTAAGCAAAGAAGAAGTAGAGAATTTAAACCAATCACAAGCAGCGAAATTGAAGCAGTCATCAAAACTCTACCTAAAAACAAAAGCCCAAGACCAGATGGCTTCACAAACAAATTCTACCAGACATTCAAAGAAGAAATTACTTCTGCACTACTAAAGCTTTTTCAAAATATTGAGAAAGAAAGAAAACTGCCAAACACATTCTATGAAGCAAACATCACTCTCATACCAAAGACAGCACGAAGAAAGAAAACTATAGACCAATTTCCCTAATGAACATGGATGCAAAAATTTTAAATAAAATCCTGGCAAATCAAATCCAATGAGGTATAAAAAGCATTTTTCACCATGACCAAGTGGGATTTATCCCAGGAGCACAGGGATGGTTCAAATATAATCCACCACATCAACAAGGAGAAAACCAAAAACCATATGGTCATATCAATAGATAGAGAAAGCATTTGATAAAGTTCAACACTCATTTATATAAAAGCTCTTGAAAAAGTGGGGATAAAAAGAACATATCTCAACATAATAAAAACTATTTATGACAAACCTACAGCAATCATCTTAAATGGGGAAAAACTAAAATCATTCCAATTAAGATCTGGAACCAGGCAAGGATGCCTATTCTCTCCACTACTTTTTAACATTGTACTGGAAGTTCTCGCTAGGGCTATAAGACAAGAGAAAGACATAAAAGGAGTACAAATAGGAAAAGAAGTACTGAAGCTCTCATTATATGCAGACAATATGACTCTTTATGTAGAGAATCCAAAACAATTCACAGAAAAACTTGGAACAATAAACCAGTTCAGTAAAGTAGCTGGTTACAAAATCAACATACACAAGACAGAAGCTTTCCTATACACAAAAAATCAAGCAGCAGAAGAAGAAATTTAAAAGAACCATCTCATTTACCATCGCACCAAAAAATAAAATACCTGGGGATAATAAACCTAACTAAACACATGAAAGATCTAAACAAAGAGAATGTCAAAACACTGCTAAAAGAGATAGAAGACATAAGGAAATGGAAAGACATTCCCTGTTCATGGATTGGAAGAATTAACATCAACAAAATGGCTATTCTACCAAAAGCAATGTACAGATTCAATGCAATACCTATAAAAATTCCAATTCTTCAAAGAATAGAACAAAAATTACAGAAATTCATATGGAATAACAAAAGACCCCAACTATTGAGAAACATCCTGACCAGAAAAAGGGAGAATGGAGGTATTACTATTCCAGACTTCAAATTATACTACAAAGCCATAGTAATTGAAACAGCATAGTACTGGTACAAAAACAGACAATCCGACCAATGGAACAGAACTGAATCACCTGAAATAAAGCCACAAATATATAGTCAAATAATCTTTGACAAAGGAGTGAAAAGCCTACACTGGAACAAGGACAGCCTCTTCAATAAATGGTGTTGGGAAAACTGGACCAAGTACATGCAAAAAAAAAAAATGAACCAAGATACTTCCTTTACACCATGTACAAAAACTAATTCAAAATGGATAAAAGACTTAGACGTAAGACCTGAAACATAAAATACATAGAGTAAAACTTGAGCAAAACCCTTCTTGAGTTACAATTCAGAAATCCATTTTTGGCCACATCTATGGATGGCAAAAAAGGAAGGAAAACAAACAGATGGGACTACATCAAACTAAAAAACTTCTGTACAGCAAAAGTGATAACAGAAAAAACAAAAAGAATCCCAACCGAGTGGGAAAAAATTTTTGCCGTCCATACAAGTGATAGGGTCTGATAACAAACATACACAAAGAACTCACACAACTTAACAAAAACAAAGCAAAAACCAGTTAAGAAATGGGGAGAAGATCTAAAAAGACACTTCTCCAAACAGGAAGTCCAAATGGCCAATAGGCACATGAAAAACTGTTCAACATCATTAGCAGTAAGGGAAATCCAAATCAAAACCACAATGAGATACCACCTTACACCAGTAAGATTGGTCCACATTCAAAAAACAGACAACAAATGCTGGCAAGGATATGGAGAGAAAAGAACACTCTTACACTGCTGGTGGGAATGTAAACTGGTTCAACCACTATGGAAAGCAGTGTGGAGGACCCTCAAACTAATGAAAATGGAATTAGCATTTGATCCAGCAATCTCTCTTCTGGGAATCTACCCAAAGGAGACCTTAATGTGGGTACAAAGGGACACCTGTGCTCGGATGTTTATTGCAGCAATTTATAATTGCAAGGACATGGAAACAACCCAAATGCCCCAAGACAGAGGACCGGATTTAAAAGATGTGGTATATATACACAATGGAATACTACGCATCAATTAAAAATGAAAAATTTGATGGTTTTTCGGTAACATGGATGTACCTAGAAAAAAATCATATTGGCAGAAACAAATCAGAAGAAAAATGACAGAAACCAAATGGTTTCACCAACACATGGACAACCAAACGAAAGTACAGAACTGGGGGAGGGGACCAATTGGAGTGGCCAAGGAGGGGAGGTGGTGGGTGACCCCCAGGGATCACAATGATGTGAAATATATATATATATATAATTATTAAAAATTAAAAATAAATAAAATCCAATTAAGTAAAAAATAAAAATAAGTTGAACTACGCACAGGCAACTCAATCTCATAAATGTAGATCTCCAAAATTATTTGCACATATTTTTAAAACGTTCAAACAATGCATTCTTAAAATGTATACACTAGTGATATGGGAAACAAACAGGATACAATCAGTTAGCAATTTTAAAGATGCTGTTTCCTAACTAAAGAATCTTTAAAACGTTTCCTGATTCTCTACAGAAGGCTCAGGGAAGGAAATGCATTACAGGAGCTTCAGGTTTTAAAGGCTGCTAAGAACATCTGTGCTGCTTTGTTTGCAGTTGTTCTATATATCAAATAGAGATACACAGAATATACTGTAGCATTCCGTGGCAGCCACACATAATATTGTACTGCCGGTTAATAAAATTACCAAGACTTTTGAATTCCCAACAGTACAATCAATAGATTACACCATTAAAGGTTCTTTAGATTAAATATCTACTCTTCATTCACTGATGTACTTTTTCCACTCCAAATGGAATCATGTTATGTAATTCTTTGGCACTCTTGGGAAATAAGTGCTCTATACACCCAAACTGACAATAAGGGGTTTTGGGTTTGATGAAAAAGTCATGTGAAAGTAGTTGAGAAGTAAAGCATCCCTGTGAGGACCTTTGTACTGGGGTTGGACAGGTGGATGAGACCCAGACGGATAGAAGCATCTCTTCCCACTGTTTACTGCCCATATTCTCCTGCTCTAGTAACTGTTCTTATGTTATTGTGTTTACCAATTCTACTTCCATGATTTCTGTATCATTATTTTACAAAAAGCATCTCAAATATATTTTACTGAGATGTAACTGATGAGACTGATGGAAACCTTCATGGGTTATGCCTCTCCTATGCCCCACTAGACTATAAATGTTTAAAAAATTTTACAGGATTTGGACGTCAGTTTATCACAGCTAGTCAGAGGGCTCAATGCCAAAATCACTCTTATAATTCCCCAGAAGGACAGCACATTAGAGAATAACAGACCATCTTCTAGTAACCCTTCCCCTACCTGGATAAACAGTGAAGAAACTCTGAAGGCCACCCTTCCCATCCAAAGTGGAAGTCACAGCCGGGCACGGTGGCTCGTGCCTGTAAGCTTCAGCCTATGAAGTGGCCGGGGCTAGGGATCATGGTTCGAGTTCCATCTGGGGCCCGTAGTGAGACCTAGCTCCAAAAAAAATATCTGGGCGTGGTGGCGCACACCTGTAATACCAGCTACCTGGGAAGCTGAGGCTGGGGATTGCTTTGAGTCTGTGGTACCCCGGCAACGAGAGCCTGTGGTTCCATAGGCAAAAATAGTGAGACCTAGTCTCAAAAAACAAAACAAACAAACAAACAAACAAAACAAAGTGGAAGTCATGAGTCACATGTCACTAATGAGGAAATGAAGTTTTAATGTTATATGTGAAAAGGGGTAGCACCTTGGATAAAATATTTGATTGAATAAAATACATTATTAAAGATAATTTTATCACTTTAAATGTGCAGCCAAAATGCAAGGAACATACAAATCAACATTCTGTTCTAACAAGTAAAAATCTGAAAAATCAACTCTTCTTATACTTATTGGAAAAGCAAAGTCAAATAATAAAACAAGGCCTTACAAACCACAAAGACAAAGAGATAAATATGGATTACTTACAACTTATCTGTGCAGACATATGTGCAAGAACTAGGGGCAGGCAGAACAAAACAGAATTGATGAAATGACAAACACAATTTACTCAAGTTGGAGGGTCAAAAACTTCAGGGGGACCCAGCCACAGGTAAAATTCTTGTGAGTTTTACATTCTGGATAGGACCATCTTCTCATGATGAAGAGCTAAGAAAATCTTGGTATGAGGCCAGTAGAAGAGTGGGGTATAGGTGCCATTTTTAAATGAGAATATGTTTCCATAAGATCTGCCTTCCAGAGAAACTAGTGTACCAGAACCTAATCAACTAGGGTTTTACTGGAGCCAGATCTCTCTTGAGAGGAGGAAAATACTAAACTCTAACAAGCTCTAGCCGCCTTCCTTAAGAGCGAAGGGTAATGGATCTAACTCCCAGTTCCTTCAATCTAGTTAATTCCATTTTCAAGGGGTGGGAAACTAAAAGCATAACTGAAGTTTATAATCCAGGGTCCATCAAATGCCTAAGACCCAACTAAAGGAGTACAGAATGCTTCCCTCCACTACCATCTACACGGTAATTCATATTTAGCTATATTTTACCCAGTATGTTACGTCCGCCTTTCAATGGAAAAGTAGAAGACAAAATAACAGGCAAAAATAACAACCACAGTTAGAAGAAACTCAACAGACATGGAAAATAAAGTCAGATATGACATGAATGTTGGAATTACTGAACCAGGAACATTTTTTTAAAACTATGATTAAGTAGGTTAACTATTTCAAGGAAAAAATATAGATTGTGCAAGAACAATTGATAATGTAAGGAGAGAAATGACAATCTTAAAAATGAATGCTGTAGATAAAAATATACAAGAGACATTACCTGTGATGGAATCACTAGTAGACTGAACGTGACTAAGAATCTCTGAGCACTAAGATATAACAGAAACTTAAAATTTGAAAAGCAAAGAAAAGGGGGAGAAAATAAATATAATAAACATTTCCTGCAATACCATTGTTCTATTTAAAAAGTAGTAAACCAGCTGAAAATCACATAACAATATCGTTTTTAAATAGGCTACTTTTGAGAGCAGGACAGTTTTAGGTGTAAATATTTATCTGACCTGTAAAGAGGATGAATCTACATTCTTATTAAAATATTCATTCAATAACATTTAAGAATATAGTTAATTGAAGTTCTATTGATAAAAGTGAGATACCCTAAACACACCTCCCATCAACACAACTAGAAACAGCTACAAAGGCAATTAGAACCTGAGGGGTTAAAATTCTGGAAAGAACAAAAGCTCACAGAAGTGAGCCTGGCACAGAACAAAGCTATATTTTGCCCTCAAGTCACATGGCCATCCCTAAGCCACCTGTGACAGAGGGACTTAGAAACTGAACAAAAACATTGCCTATGATTAGAACATAAGATAAGCTTTTAGCAAGATTATGGAATTTGAAAACCAAGAGTTAAGAGCTACCAATCAACTGAGAATTGATTGGGCAATTTTAGGGCAATCATCTGCAAGAAACAGAGTTAAGGTGAACACAGCAGATTGTGTGTATCTGGGGCCATTTATAAGCAGTTTGGGGGCCAAGAGGCTAAGGAGCTTAGCAGAATGCTGGCCAAGAAGAGAACTTCTGAAAGTCTGATGAAGCATGGCTAACAAAAACTAGAAATTAGAGCTGACCAAGGCGGAGTCACCTTGACAAACTCCCAGGCTTCCACAAAGAACTCTAGAAGTGGTACAGCTAAAGAACAACAAAGGCCTGTGTGTGGAACTACCCTAACAAAGCACTCAATCCTAACTTGGCACAAATTCAATCCCAAACTGAGTTAAAGTAATTTACCCCCTAGCTGCATGCCAGTTAATTGGAACTCCCTTTTAATGATATAACATTTCCCAGTGCTACCAATGAATTGTACAAAGTTTCGTAAACGTATGATAGTCAGTCAAAGATATAGCTCTGTCAAGTTAAAGAAAAAGACAAACTGAACATCAAGATGATCCAAAGGTGATCTGGATACTAGAAGTTTAGGAAATGAATTTTAAAATAAATGTAACTGAAATATTTTTAAAAGACTGAAATTTAACTTGAAAACAATCTGATTTAAAGCACAATTACGTGAAAATTTAAAAAAAGAAAAATATTACACCCTAAAATGAATATATGGAAAAATCTGCTTAACAGCAGAAAAGAGGAAATGACGGAAGGTGCGTAAATAGGAAATATCCAGACTAACTCACAGCAACAATAAATGATGGAAAATAACATAGTTAAGAGATGTGGATAGTAATAATGTCTCATTGGAGACCCATTAGGGGAAGGTGGGTGAGGAAAAAGAAATATTTAATATACTGGTTAAAAATTCTCTAAAGTGATGAATTATGTAAATCAAAGATGTAAAAATCTCTGGAAACAAAGCAGAGTAAAGAGAAAGACCCTTACAACCTACTAGCAAAGGAGTAGCAATAAGCAGTTAAGACTTGTTTTTCTGCACAAACAACTGAGCTAGAGACAATTAAATGACAACTTTGAGGTTCTAAAAGAAATTATCTGTCAACCTAGAAATCTGTATTTAGCAAAACTAGATGTTGAAGTAAGAATGCTTTTTGGTAACAAAAAAAGTAATAAAATTTGTTACTAAGTGATCAACATTAAGAGAAATACATGATGGTTTTTAGGCAGAAGAAAAACAATTCAAAAACTTGCGGGAAGACACAGGTATAGGAAGCATGTCCTTGTCTAAAATAAAGATACTGGTTTAGGGAGTGTAGAATATAGAATTATAATAATTCATGGCAATACCAGCACAACAGGTCAATGTGTTAAAAGTAGATGAACGACATATTTACGAAGTGGTAAAAATATTTTATTACCACAGTTTCTATTAAACCAAGAACTCATATTGCAATATTTTTTAAAACTATAGAATTTATTTCAGGCTTAGAACATATAAATAAAAACATATAAAAAGAGAATTAGGATACAAAAAGATTTCACTATGCAAATTAGGATACAACAAGATATCAATATGACAAATATTATAAGTTTTAAAACTTTAAGACTACTTGAAATTTGGACACAATAATAGAAGTAACAAATGAGGGTGGTCTCCAATATCCTAGTTAGGAGATTTTTTTTTAATAATTTAAAAAACTTTTTTCTGGAAAGAAAACAAGTTACATAGATGGGTATACATACTACAATATCATAATTACGAAATTATAACCATGCAAAATAATATATTATTTACTGACGTGTGATTTAAAAGTTTCAAATACCACTGGCATGGCAAACATCAGATCCAGTGTACTAATCATTATTCCTGGGAATGTATAATGGGGATAGGATAGAAGAGATATCCACAGAGAATGTCAACTATCTCTGTGATAGTTGTTCTTTTTTTTAAATTTAATTTATATTCTTCCAAATTTGCACATATGTGTATTTAGATTTATATTACATTATTGCATTATTGTGTACCCCAGGCTTTCCCACTTCGCTAACACCTGTTAATCATCCTGATCTTTTGTGCTCTTCACCTCCCCCACCCTCTTCCCCCTCCTTCTCTCTAGCTCCATTGTTCAGTCTCATTGTTTTTATTTTTTCTTATTCGTTTGTTTGTTTGCTTTTCCCTATATCCATCATATAAGTGAGACCATCCTGTATTTTTTCTTTTTGGCTTATTTCTGCTAATATGAGTCTTTCTAGCTCCATACATGTTGTCATATTGTAATCTTTAATGATTACTAACAAGGAAAGAATACTTTACAAAAAAAGTTAATAAAGGAAAATAATGGAATAACTAACAACTCAAACCTTTAATCCAAAAGTAAGAAAGGGACAAAAAAATAGTGCAGAGCAATAAAAAATATAGAAAAATTGTAAAATGGGTTGAAACACAAGTATATCAATACTTTATTCACTAACAGTTCCCAAACTTCTAATTCTTTATCAGTTATTCTAAAAGCAAGCATAGAAATAACTATGAACTATTCATGACACTCAGTCACACACTCAAAGAAATGTATTTGTATCCATGACAAAGACATAGGTAACAAGTCTTATTACAATATTATTCCTGATAACTAAATCCTGGAAGCAATCCAGTCATCCATCAGCAATGAAACAGGCAAACTGTATTATACTAACTACTCAGTGAGTTACAGCAGCAAGTAAAATGAAGAAAACACTGCTAGAAGAACCCACACAGCTGAGCACCTTTAATAAAATGTCAAGAAAGTCAAACTAAGTATATACATCACGATGTATAGTTCAAAAAGTGTCACAAGGTTTAAAATTAAGTTAATAGCAAAGCTGGGGGGGGGAGAGAGAAATTAATTCTGAAGTGCTGGGAATATTTTATTTATTGATACAGATAGTGACCTTGTGGGATTCCACTGGGAAAAATCAAGTGATTTGTATACATATGAATTGTGTGTTTTTTCTAAATGTTATGCTTGAATAGACTAATTCATTTTTAAGTTAAAAATATAAGTAAGAGGGTCTCTATTTTAACACATGGTGATACAAGTACTGTGGTGAAATTGTGGTGAAATTGGGGGACCATGGCTCCCAGCATGGTAATGCTGCATTAGGTTAGCAGCCATTGTGCCCTGGTTGGTAGGATATGGAGAAGGGAAACTAGCTAGGCCTTCTCTCAAAAGGAACAAAGAGAGGGGATTTAAGAAGGAGAGAAAGGGGGGGGGGGCTGTGGTGCAGAGGAGCTGCAAGAGACTGGAGGCCTCGGAGCTCAGAGCAGCCACAGCCATGTGCAGTAGCAAGGCCAGGAAGGAAGTCACACCTTGGGCTTCCATCCCCAGTCTGGGTCAATGAGGAGTCAGGGAGGTATGCTGAAGAAACTTGTGACTTGGATAAGCTGACTTGGAAACATAGTACTTGAAAACTTGCTTTAGTTTTGAAATTGAGAAGCTTGGGAATTGTCTGGCGACCTGAAGAGAAATTTGCAGTGTTACTGCTTCTTTGTGAGACTTCTGAACTGGTTGCTGCTGCTGTTATGAGTCTTGGTGGTTTGGGCTGAAAGAAAGTTGGAATTATGCTTTTGGAGGAGGAACAATGACACCATTTTGGTTTCTTCATTTGGCTTGAAGGTTAGGACAGCTGCCATTTTGCAGACACATGTGGCTAAAGGACACAGATGTAGCCTTTTGGACTAGAGACTGCACTATGTGGTAAGATTACCAAAGGGGTCCCTTATTTCTAAGTGACTTTTATTTTGTCTTTAATGAGTAAATTTTGTTCTTGGCTCCTTTTAAGATAGTGTGGTCTTGCTACTGCTTGCTCAGGCTGGGATGAACCTGATGAGTGACTGGATTTAAAGGGCCAGCTACTCCTGTTTGTAAGTTTAAATTCTCTGCTTTGCCTGTTTTGTTACCCGATTTCAATTAGAGTTCACAAGTTAAATAAAATGAATTTAAACCTTTTAGCCAACATTGTGAACTTCCTTATTCCTACAATATTATTCTCTTGTTTGGCATCAAAACAATGAAAAAAAAAAAAAAAAGAATCATCTGGCTTTCAACCCAGCAAAATGAATGTATAACTAGTATTCTTTTCACTTTAAGAAATATTCATTCTCTTGTTTGTGAACCTTCAGTTGTTGTTATGAATACACACACACAAATGTATATAACGACACCCATTTCTTTGAAGTGGACATGAGAGAAGAAATGTTTTTCAAGGGTAGTTTTTGTCTGAGTCTACTTTATTATCTTACTGAACATCTTCTCCAAGGGTGAGGAGTCATATCAAACTAGAAATTTACATTCAAATGGTCAACAAATTTTTGTTACTTGTTCTTGAATTACAAAATCACTTTTGGAAATGATAAAAACTCTCTAATTCAAATTATATTTTCTAAATTTCAAACAATTTATACTGAAACAAATCTATCTTCTAGTTAGTAAAAATTGAGAAGAAATAAGACAAAAATAAATAAATAACATGATGCAGTCTCCCTCTGGGCATTCCTCCCTGCAAGGCTTTCTTGGGAAAGCATTCAGTCAGATTTTGACTCAGATTTCAGGGGCTGGTGCACATTTAAGAATAACACCTGGATGACTTTTTGATGGCAGCCTGCAGGGTCTCCTGAGATGGACTGGAAGAAATGAGTCTGCACTTCCAGTGCAGCATCTTTCATAATGTATGTTCAATCTACAGCATCCTAGGCAAACATTCAGGGACTTGCTCCACAGTTGGTAAAGAGCAAAGAGACACGTTTCACCTCTTAACAACACTCTCCTTAAAGCTCAAGAACAGCTTTTAACCCTACAGACTATTAAAGTAGGGCTACCTCTCATGTCAAATCTCCTGTATTCTATAATGCACTTCTTCATAAAAGCGAGGGAAACACTCTGGGTTTGTAAAAAAGGAAAGTTGCTGCTGTAAAAACAAAACATTTATCTGAAATTGACTCAAATATCTTCCCAAATGATTGCTGAAGAGCACCAAAATCTGGAAACAGATGTTTATTAAAACTGGATGATTTCTGCTGGTTGCTACATTGTCAAGGAACCTACAAACTAGGAGATTATAAAACAGTAAAAGCATTAAAGTATCATTGTGTCTATTCTGTGTTATAAGCATAATCAAAACAGAACCAAATGCCAGACAGTAACAAGGAAGTCTTGGTGAAGGAGAATTCTAATCAGGATAAAGAGGAACACAAAAATAAAGAAATAAAAAAGCAATTGTATTTAAAAGCTAGTGATACAGAACAGAAAAGGATATGGATTAAGAGACAGTGACATAAAACTCTGGGAATGAAAGTTCTGTTTGCAAAATAAGTCATAATAAAATATGACATACAATGAAAGCACTAATGTGCCTGAAGAGCAAACCCTGAATAGCTGAATAAGCATATGGATGCACTTATTTGGACAAGTCTGGCAGCCAAGTACTGAACCGACTAAAAAGGGATGAAAACACCCCAAAATGTTATTTACATTCGTTGCAGTGACTCAGGCATGTGTTCTAAAGCACTCTTAATAATGTTTAAGGACATATACCTGTTGAAAGTATAAGATAAACTGTAGAGTAGCAATTGTCCAAATTTATGAAAGATAAATAACAATGCCCTTTATTTGTGTTGCAATAATATGAACATAATTTGTAATATCATAAAGGAAGTTTTTAATTCTGAAAACTAGTTCAAACTATCTCATAACACCCATTTCTTTGAAGTGGGCATGAGAGAAGAAATGTTTTTCAAGGGTAGTTTTGTATGAGTCTACTTTATTATCTTACTGAACATCTTCTCCAAGGGTTCACAAGAGAGCAGAAAGAATCTTTAAGTCCTATTTCTCACCTTTCCATTGAGGAAAGCTATTATTAAAGCCCCACATTCTAATTTTTAGTATATTCTGGTAAAAAAAAAAACAAAACAATAATGAATAAAAATATTTATGCAAGTCTCACATGTTCCAATCACTTTACCAAATGCTCAAAGAAACCCATTTTGTTTACTGCTTACAGAATCCCTTCCAGGAAAAAAAATCTACATTTATCTTCATATTACTGGGTTTAAGGTAAAAGCTAAGAAAAAAAAATAGGAAACTGACATGGTCATAAAGTTACTAATTGACACAACCTGAAGGGAGCAATTTAGCACGCCTGTTGAGGAAACTCTACCCTTGACTACATGCCTGATCTACAACACTTTTTCCTCAGTCTTTGGTAGCATTCTCTGCTTGGTGAAACTGAAATGACCCGAGTTAAGTTACCTGGATTTCAAATGTTGATCTGCACTAAATGATTTTGTGACCTTGAACAAGTTAATAAAACTTGTTGGCTAACAATGTCTCCATGCATAAATTGAGGAGATTCTGGTACTCGGATATATCGAAGCCAATTACACCACTAAATGATATATATACCATATAATTAAGTTTGCAAAATGACAAAGGTTTATAATTTGTGCTTACTCTGATTTTGGTATTCAGAGTGATAACGATCTCTTGTTTCTCTTCACAGTCAGAGAGTTAAAGGATGCTTGTTGCTCAAAACCCCAACTTTTAATTACTTTGCTTTGAAGCTTTTGATAAATACTTGTTTCTGAAGCACATTATTTTGCCCTGCTCATTCTGTCTGTTGTATTTTCTTCTAGATTTCATTATGTAAAGCACTTTGTATCTTTACTCTCGGCATTAATATTCAATCGTGAGTTATCACTGAAGCTCATGATATTATAATAGTAAATCCATTTAATGTACAAACACATTTCAAAAGGACATATTTAGCATGGATTTCACTGGCATTTTACAATTCAGGTTCATTCCCTTCCAGAAAATTATAACTACGATAGGATATGGGGAGGTTGGACTGAGACTTTTAATTATGGTTTTTAATTTTAAAATCACAGATAAGCATATACACCAACACAGAAAGACAGCTTTGCCACTCTGCACATGGGGGGAATCTGTGTCACCACTTGCTCTTGCTTCAATTTAGCAGTAGCTCTTTTCGTTAAATGCTAAGCTTAAGGTTTACGGATGTATTCCAAAAGCTAATGTCAAATCCATTTAGATGAAGTAACTAATGCATAAATAAATGAAGATTAAAAACAAATCCCAAGAAATTCAGTTAGTTATAATAAAAAAAAAGACTTAAAAAAAAAAAAAAAGAAACAACAAAACTACATACACAGAAATCTGGCTCAGGTTTTCCCAAAATACTAGGAAAGATAAATTAAATTCTTCCCAGAGTTGAATCCCCATACATGTCGGTCTGCCAACCAGAGCTCCATGTTGCCTCTCTCTTGTATGGAAACCGACAGTTTGGAAAGTCTCCTTCTCTGAAACATGGGAAGCCAAGTGGCATCAAGTTAACTACTTCAGTCTACTAACTCAGCAATGTGTTTTCAAAATATGAGCAAAATAGTTGGAATAATATATTTTCCTGTAAGCTCACACGTGAGAAGGAAAATACAAACTAGTTTCTGAAGGGTCCATCCCCTTGTGCAACTTGGCAAGACCATTTCACTGTAGGTAACGGAAGGTGAGCACAGGAACATCTCATACAACACATCACCAAAGAGCAGACAAACATCTGCAACATATCACACACACACACACACACACACACACACACACACACACACACCCATCCCTGCCTCCCTCCCTCAATCTGTTCCCATGCCTGAAAAACTGGAATTAGTAACTCTTTCCCCCAACATAGTGATCACCCAAGAATATTCAATGGTAAGATTGCTAACAGGCTATTTTTTGTTTGTTTTTGTCTATTTGACTCACATTAGAACAAAATTTGCACTAACATGTAATTACACTAAACTGTGGTGTTCAATTAGGCATGCACATATTTCAATGGATACTTAATATAGCAATCTAAGCCACACTGCTGTTAATCTTTTCCTTCTACTCTTTGCTGCAATTCCATACAACTAAAATAATCTTTTTGGTGAATTCTAGGGATACTATGTACAGATTTGAAGACATGAACTCTCCAGGATACAGGTGTAGGTGTCAGGTAGCCTAGTAGTTTTAACTGGAGGAATGTAAAATGCGGTTTAGGTGAAAACCACAGATGTTATAGTTGACCATAATTTCCCAGTTTGTACACACCAGAGAACATGTTACCTGTACAGAGAATTATACCACTCCTTGATCTCCTGCATTTAGTCCTATGAGATACTGCACATGCCAAAGTTCTTCAATGTGAACTTTACATGTTAAATTAACCAGTTGTAACTTTTCTAAAACATAGATCAGACAGAAAAAGTCAAAGAAAAAACTGCAGATTACTTGAAATTAACTGAAATAAACCCATTTCATCTTAAAGATTAGAATACTTTGTTCAAAGTATTTATTAAGAACTTTGGGAACTAAGAAATTGGCGATAGCAGTGGCTCTGCAGACAAGCATCTGAAACAAGAGTTCAAGGGTTATCCCTGGAACAACCCTAAGTCCTTTTAGGGTTTATAGTCCTTAAGTCCTTTTAGACTTTAAGATAATTCTGAAACAGAGTTTACTGGGTCTACAGAAGCTGATCAAATGAGTTTAGAACTTGGGGTTATCACGTAAAAGTTTACAGAGGAAGGAAGTACACTATAGAATGTTAGGTATCAGCACACTGAATGGTACAGTCCAATCAAGTCAAGAATGACTTTTACAGAATAAATATAAATGCATACGTTAATATTATATTATGTGAAGAATCTAATATGCTTAGATATTACTATGAATATTACTGAAGCATCAAAACACTAAATAATATTCAAATACCATCATCTCTGACATTCTGCTGATTGCTAGTCATGTAAAATCCAGGGATTGACAGATATTTTCTGTCAATACAAAGGTATTGGGCATGAAGAGATACAATTTTTTTATTGGGCAATTTGTTATATATTTGCACATTTAAAATGTAAGCCCAGGTTTTCACCTGTAGCAAGTCATGCAAATCTGAGTTGTAAGAAGTTTTTAATGTTATTTTTTTATTCAAAATCTGCTCAGAGTATTAAAAAACCTGTCTTTTATGATTCAGTCACCATAGATTAACTGAGCTAGGCACTTTACTTATCTAACACCATTATTACCAGACTACCACTCAATTTATACATACAGCAACAGATAGAATAAAGAAAGCAGGAAACAGTACATTGATCTTTAATTCTATTTAAATGTCCAATTTTAAAGATCATTCATATTGAAAGGCTTCCATAATTATGAGTGCAAGGCGAACTTTTTAATTTAAAAATTCACTTTTTCAAAAGGAAATTTATGGGAAAGAATCCTAACATTAGTAAATGGTCTTTGCTTAATCTAGATTTCTAGGAAGAGGTATTAATATTATAGATTACAGTTAAAAACAATTTTAATTCTATAGTGTTTAAAAGAATTGCTATAATTATAGAATGACTTTTACTCTAACTGTAAGTAATTTTTTAGAGAACTGAATGCAAATTAAAAAACTCCTTAACATTCCCCATGAAAAAGGCTGTTGTAAGGTTCCTCATTCATATATAATTAAATATGTCTTTAAAAATAAAGTAATAAAAACATTTTTCTCCTTTACAATCAAGAATAAATCCACTTGCCAAAAGTATTGTAACTCAATCACAGAGACAACAGCTTTCTCAACCACATGTTGAAATAATGTCCATTGCAAATTGTTTGACTGGCATTTTGGGGGCATGAGAAGTGGTCTCTGGTTAGGACCCCTGTTCAGCAGAGAAAATTTCAAAGCCACAGATAGTGATCGAGCAAGTACAAAAGATATTCAATAGCTTTGATATTACACGTCTCAACAAAGTTCATCATTTGGGTAGAAAACAAAATCAAATCAGCTTGGGGAGAATTCAGCCATAAATAGATTTCCTGAAAAAAGAAACTTGGTTTCTTTCCCTCAAGACTCCTTTGAGAGGTAAAATGTGACTCAGAATTAAATGAGAAGAGGAATACACATGGCATTGTAGGAATTTGCCTAGTTACAGACGTCTTTGTTGCACACAAATGTTACTTTATGTTTTGAGCCATAATCATCAGTAATGCTTCAGTTCATCAAAATGGAAGCTGGCATTGTTGCATTACATTCACTATAGCAAGAGTGAAATGGCATTAGGTCCAGAGAGCTACACAGCCCCAACACTTTATAACTCTGCATATTTGTAGAGAGAAAGTCTCGGCTCTAGGACCTTACTTAAAAGCAACTTGGAAGACAAATATTGTATGATTTTAGGGAGAGAAGGCTTTCCAGCAATATACATATATATTAAACCCTATGATAGGAAAGTGACCCATTTATAATTATATATAGTACAAGTAAAGAATGGCATGAGCAAAGACACCAAGAGACACCTAGGTCCTATTTGAAGTAGTGAAAGCACCATGAAGTCCAGTGTAAGCATCCATACTTCTGGAAATGCTGATTCGATTTGATTTAATTTTTAATATCTAGGAAGTATTTGTTCTGTTTCCCAGCAGCTTCCTAGATGTTGCAAAAGATGAGTGATCTGTTTGTGCAAATGTGTGCACAGCTTATTCTGTCAGTACAGTCATTGCCATATTCCTGTACATTCCTGTTCATAGCTTCAGTATTAGTATCTTTACATTAAAGGCATAATAAAGACAGTCAGGGATTCATGTATATGGTTGCCGGCTATAATGTATTAAAAAAAAAAAGACAGGGAATATACTTGTATACTTGGACAGAAGTTCTAAACAAAGATTTAAACACAAAACAAACCTTGATCTGAGCCAATTTTTTCAAGTAACAGAATTTAAATGAACAGGGATCACATATACAGAACTTAGGTGATATCATGAAATCATCCCCGAGGGGAGCAGGGCTCTGACCTGGAAGATGCAGCTACCACAACTGCTGGATTAATAGCATTACCAGACTAATGTGCCAGTTCCAGGAAAAAGGGAAGCCAGGAACAGATTCCTTGTCATCCGGAGCCATTCAGTAAAAAGTAGACAGTGCACAGAGTGACAGAAGTTTTCCAAAAATAATCAGAGAAGACAGAAAAAGAAAACATAAGAGTGAAAAAATAACATCTAGTTTTATAAAGGAAGTATTTTAATGAGGTGTAAAGCAGGTGCATGACTGTTTGTGGCTATGCCAGCTTTGTGAGGGCACAGTCTGTCAGTCTATTAGGTGTGTTTCCTGTAAAGTCCCTGTCCTACATAGAGTCAAAAACATCCTGGGAACAGGTGACTATACTGCTCTTGGTAACAACAAGTTATCTTTAATGTTAAACATATCTCTTCAGAATCATTCTTTGTGATAACATGCTACCTGGAAGTGAATTTCTTTCTGTACTTATTTAGAAAGAAAATATTCTTAAGTCAATGTATATCGTTTGCTGATATTTTCTCTCTCATAGTGTTATTTCTCATTCTATACACATGTATCTGGAGTACACCCCCCCCTTCAATTCGTTCTATTTCTGTTCTGTTACAAAATGGTTCCTTTTATTCATGATTTTCTTTTTTTCAAATCACTCAACAGTATCTCAATAAAGTGATTTTCATCAGAAAAAAATTTTCTCTTTAGGACCAGCATTTCATTAGAATGGATGTAAGTATTCTACAATTAAATGCCTGCAATTAAAGTGCATGCACAACAAACCTGCATGAACGAATTTCCACAGTCAAGTTAAAGAAAGAGAGATGCAATTCCATGAGGGTGGGCAACTTGGAAGACAGGAACTAGGTCACTTTTTCCTGTGTAGGCAAGAGTAGTGGGAAGGGACAAGGCTGTCCAGGAAGAAGTGGTTACCGTCGGCTGCGGGAGCATCATATAAAAATGGAGTTAGAAAGAGGAAATGCTTGGGGATGGAAGAGGCAAAGGTGGGGTTTAGGCAAAATAAAATGTCTCATGTAACTTTCAGATGGGAAAATATGGATTTCTCCTTCATTTCCTTTGTGAAATTTCCAGTAACAGTCCACACATCAGTGCTTTTTGCGTGAACTCACTGGGGAAAACAAACTTGTCTTTAGTTTGAAATGTGAGTTTACAGGTTTACAGAGAATGGGGGCCAGAAAAAGAATAAGTAAATAGGGGATGTGTAGAATGCACATGTTCTACAGAGCTTTATTGAGATATAATTCACATAAAACACTATATAGAGAAGATAAGTATAATGATTTCTTACAGATATGTATTGCAAAAGGAGTATCACAATAAATTAGTTCACAAAGCCTTTGCTTCACATAATTAGCATTTTTTGGTTAGAGTTGTGATTGTGAGAACATTTAAGTTCTCTCACAGCAGCTCTCAAGCTCCCAATTCAGTAGTTAGGACAATCACCATGTTGTACCTGAGATACCCCAGACTTATTTATCTTATAACTGTAAGCTTGCTCTCAGGGACCAGAATTCCCATACTTCCTTCCTCTTGACAAATCACCAGTCTCCTGTCTCTATGAGTTCATTGTTTTTAGATTCCACATCTAACTGTCCCTTCCACATAAGGGACAAATACATATTGTCACACTTATTAGCATAGTGTCCTAACAGTCTATCAATGTTCATATATAATACAATTTTCTTCTTTTTATGACCTAATAAGATTCCATATTTTTTTTTATCCACTCATTCTTTGATGGACATTTAGGTTGGCTCTTTGTCTTGGCTATTTTGAATATTGCAATGACAACAGAGGTGCAGATATCTCTTGGAAATAATTATTTCATTTTCTTTGGGAATATACTTAGTATGGTATTTGTTTCTAATGTTTTGAGTATCTTCATGCCATTTTTCCATAGTGATTGTATCAATTTACATTTTGACCCAGAGTGTACCAGGGTTCCCATTACTCCATATACTTGCCAGCATTTGTTAACGTTCTTCTTTTTGAAAATAGCTATTCTAAGGGTATGTGGTGATATATCACCATAGTTTTGGTGTTTTACATGACTGAGTATACCCCCCTCTACTTTAATCTGAACTTACTATAGTAGACAAAGATTACTGAAATGAGTTATTTTATTTATTCTTAAAAATGTATTTTGTTACATCATTGTTCTCCCCTCAGGTGTAGTTCCCTCAGTTCTCCCACCACCACAGCACCTGTGACCATCATCACGGTTTCTTGTGCTCTTCCTTACCCTCTTTGGATACCAGTCCCTCCCCTGCTTTGCTGTTTGATTAAAGTCTATGATAAGCTTGTAAGTTTTGTCCTTTTTCTGATCCACTGTTTGGTTTTCCTATATTTCACCTATAAATAAATCATTCAATTTTTTTTTCTCTTGTGACTTATTTCGCTTAACACACTCCCTTTCAGTTTCACTCACGTTGCTGCAAAATGGCATCAGTTTCTGTTTTGATTGCTGAGTAGTATCCCTTTATGTATTCAGAAAGGGAGAATGATTTTAAAGCATTGTCAATACTCCTAAAGAAACTTCCATTCTGAATACGCACATACACACACAAAATCACAGATGTTAAGTCATACTCAGGTATGTCAATTTTACTCAATATTGTGGCCAGGGAATAAATCCTCTATTAATATTTCCCTTGTATTGATTCTAAGACATATGCAACAGATGAATGGATTTGCAAGGGAAAATGAGACCCAAACATTATTAAATGATTTTTACATAGCAAATTACAAACATGCAGTTTTTGATTTGAAAACTTTGAGTATTACTCATTTAAAATCATGTTTTCTCATTTTTGACACCATTGAAATTCTGGACCATGTAATTACTTCAGCCTCACTTTAGTGGGGCTTTCCTATGCATTTTATGATGTTTAGTAGCCCGCCTTGCCTCCACCTACTAGATGTGATGCAGCATTCACCGCTAGTTATGAAAGTCTATAAACTATTTCCAGACATTGCTAATTTAATTAGTGGGGTGAAGAGAGAATCCCTGGCTAAAACCCACCACATTATACCAAAGTCAAATAGGTTGGGATTAAAATTTTTCAAAACAGAACTTTCTCAGAAAAATTAAACTTTAGTATTTATTGTTTCAAGGTGAAAATGCTTTCTAAATTGTTACAAAGCAGTTTCATCAGTGTCAGATTTTCAAATGTGCAATTTTATTTATCTTTTTTTCACCAACCTTAAAATAATTGAATACATGAATCCTCATGTGGTGCTTCATAAGCTAATATTTTAGGCATAAAGGAATTTGAAAACTGTTTGAATAATGGCTATGTTGGCTTTCTGATTAAGATGTCACCATCTGTTCATATTCTCAATACATTATCTGGGTCCAAATGACATAGTGATGATAAATAAAAATCTTTGTAGTTTCCAAAGATTAACCCAAAGCAGAGAATGCAGCTCTACCCATGGTCATTCTCACAGCAACTAGAACCCTGGTGCAGAAGCAGGACAGCATAGCAGGAAGGTGAAGGTCACAGGGAGAAGGAGACCTGTTTTACTGAGGAAATTCAGCAATTAATATTCTTTTAACAGTGGTTTTTTTTTTCAGTATTTCATAATTTTGAGGTACCCCTGGTTTATAACATGACATGATTTAGAAACAGAAGATCACCCTCCTTAGTTGTTGTTAGCACACAACAACCACTGCCAAGACACTGTTAATTCACCACCATAGGCCACTGTGCCTCCTCCCTCCCCAACCCCCTGAAGACACAAATCTGCTTTCAGGTTTCCCTAGAAACCTGACTAGTTTGATCTTTTCTGATTCTTTGTTTTGCTAACAATTTTCTTATATATATATATATATATATATATATATATATATATATATATATATACTCATTCTATATATATATATAGACTATATATATATATATATATATATATATATATATATATATATATATATATATATATAGTTGTGGTCAAACTCTGCCACAGACTTCAGTTTATATGTAGAATCTTCCTAAATACTCAATTTCAGGCATTCCTCAACTGATAATCTTGTTTCTTCTTGAAGTTAGTCCCTTAGAAAAGTTTCCCAGACAGAGTAATATGGATGCCTACAGATGGACATGAGCTGATGGAGTCCTCAGTCCTTAGTATGGCTTGTGGAGACCAGTATGCTGGAGTGTTGGGGTGATTTCTAGTCCACAAGCATTTTCAGCTATTCCTGTCAGAAAACTGGGTGTGATGTGGTGACAACAGGAAGGAGGTGATCCCATATTTCCACATAATATGTAAATTGTGAACTAATGGTAACTGAATACAAAGTTTTAAAAACTGCAGAAATTCTGTTTTACAGGTATGCTATCATTTAAAAGTATTAGGGAGTTAAAGTATTAACACTTTAATGTATTCCCACTTCTACAGAGAAGGCTCTGGCAGCAGAGGGGGCGGGGGCTGCTGTAACAAAATAGTGGACTGGTGACTTCAACAGCAAATTTCATAACCTCGCAGGTGCAGAGGATGAAAATCTAGATCAAAGGGTTTGTGGTCTGCTTTCTGGGAGAACTCTCTTTCTGCCTTGCAGATGTCTATCTTTTTACTATGCTGTCAGGAGGTCCTCCTATGTCCTGATGTTCCTTTGTGTGTCTGAATTTCCTCTTCTTACAAAGACATCAGTTAGAATGAATTGGGGATCATCTTAACAATCTCATTTTAATTAACTTTCCAATGAAAAATCTGTATCTCTAGATATAATCACAGCTTCAGCAGCAGACATCAGGGCTTCAATATACAAACATTGGGGAACACAGCTCTGCATTAATAGGATCTATTATTTAAAAACTCTTGGTATTTTACCTTCATCTTATCCTTGGCATTATAATTATCAGGTGGAATTATACAACTTTATGTCTATATATATATATATATATACACATATAAATTGCAGACTTCAAATTATATTTCATATATGTATATACATACATATGCATGTATAATTTATATACATATATATGAAAATATGTGTATATACACTTAACTATTTGCTAAGATATATGATATATATAATGTAACATGTAAGCTATATATTGCAATGTAATATATGTATATGTATGTATACTTATAAAGGGATTTTTAAAAATGGCCTGGCACTTGAAGATATAAAGCAACATGAATAAAAGTCAAGAGGAAAGAGATGGTAAGACAGAACCCAAGAAGTTCCAGATAAGAAAATTACCAGGAAGACTTCAAAAGAATTATTCTAACTCTATTCAAGGGAATAAAATACCTGAAATTTAAGAACACAGATGTTTAATAAATGATGCAAATTTCTAAAAGTAAAGAAATTACTAAATTAAGAATTTCACATATGTTTACCAGATAAGTTTATAAAGTAATAATTTGTGAGGTGAGATAGCTTAGAAAAAATAAATAAAATAGGAAAAAATAAAATACATGAAATACCAGATAGAATTTACAGACCAAGCAAACAGGTACAGATCTCCAAGGATAGAAGAAAGAACATGAAGAAAATGCATTATTTGAAAAAATAATACCGGCAGTTATCCAAAACCAAGAGAAAATACCAAGCACCTGATTTTACAATATTCAAGTGAGATAAAAATAAAAACTAATCCCAGACAAATCAGAAAATTACACAAATCAAAGACAAAGATAGCTTACATATAATTGGAAAGAAAAAAACATTTCTTTCAAATGAACTTCAAAAGGACTTCAATTTGCAATGAACATATATTGGGAGCCAAAAGACAATTATAGAATTAAAGAATTATTACTCAAAGAGCTGTGGCTTATGAGGTAGGCGAAGTTAATAAAGGGAATCCTGTACATAGGGGTAAACAGAAAGTAGACTTTGGGAGGGGATGCTTGAAACTTCTATAATGTACTTAAGTCAATGTCACTTCAATAAAAATTTATTAAAAATAAAAGAGGGCTGTGGAGGGATAAAAAGGCCACTCATGAGGAATTTCATAAGCTGAAATATCTGCTTCAGACAGGAATTGAAAATGGTTTTGACCTAGAGGTGCTACCTGCACAGCATTGTGGAGGTACCAAATACCACCAAATAGTACACTTCAATGTGCAATTCTCTATGTGAATTTCACCTCAAGAAAATAAAAAAAGGTACAGTAAATTCATTATTGAAGAGGTCCTATTTCCAACAAGTCCATATTAAAGCAAAAAATCATCTCAACAGATTCAGTTACAAAAATAGTGTTAAGATTTAGCAACCAGTCGTGACATAACCTAGCACATGAGAAGGAAATCTCCTTAATATGGAACATCAGACTAAACAATTCTCTCTGAGTGTGATAAGAAGACATCATAGCAATAAAGACCATAGCCAAAAGAAATTAGACAAAAGAATAAAATTCAATGTTCACAGACATTTAGATGGATTTTTAAGTTCTCAAGTATAAATTCCAACTAGCAATCTTCGGGAGTTTCTGTGTTCATAATAAGTGAAATTCAAATGATTTACATCCATTTCAAAACTATACAATGCAAAAAAAAAAAAAAA